>OY992895.1:51830985-51987804 GCA_963921405.1 Cepaea hortensis | reverse complement strand
AATGGCTCCCTCAATGAAGAGAATCAATGGTCCCCTGAAACCTGACAGTCTCCGGCTCGAAGTGGTACAGGGGTTTTTCATGTTCGATGACCCGTACAATGATAGCGCAGCTATTGGTAGGGTCTCATGGACAACAAGGAATAGGAACCAGAAGAAAAGAGACATAAACCTGATCCCTTGTAGGTAGAGTGGGGACAGTCAGAGGTTAGGGAAAGCAAATGAGAAAAATACTTTGTCGAAGAATGATGTACAGAGCTACAGGCTTGACGAAAGAGTGCATTCACTTTATGATGGTGAATGAATCATAGGAATTCAACACACTGCTGAGGGTTATCTGGAAGCTTGCAAAGGATCTGCTACATGTTGTGCGTGTCTGTATGTTTAGTAATAGAAGTAGTAGTAATAGTAGTACCTGCATTATTATTATTATTATTATTATTATTATTATTATTATTATTATTATTATAATTATTATTATTATTATTATTAGTAGTAGTAGTAGTAGTAGTAGTAGTAGTAGTAGTAGTGGTAGTAGTAGTAGTAGTTATAGTACTAGTAGCAGTAATAGTAGTAGCAACAGTAGTGGTAGCAGTAGTAGTAGTAGTAGCAGTAGTCGTAATATCAGCAGTAGTTGCAGTAGTTGTAGTAGTAGTAGCAGTAGTAGTAGTAGTAGCAGTAGCAGCAGCAGCAGCAGTAGTAGTAGTAGTAGTAGTAGTAGTAGTAGTAGTAGTAGTAGTAGTAGTAGTAGTAGTAGCAACAGTAGCAGCAGCAGCAGTAGTAGTAGTAGTAGTAGTAGTAGTAGTAGTAGTAGTAGTAGTAGTAGTAGTAGTAGTAGTAGTAGTAGTAGCGGTAGTAGTAGTAATAGTAGTAGTAGTAGTAGTAGTAGTAGTAGTAGTAGTAGTAGTAGTAGTAGTAGTAGTAGTAGTAGTAGTAGTAGTAGCAGCAGCAGCATCAGCAGCAGCATTAACAACAGCAGCAGCAGTAGTAGTAGTAGTAGTAGTAGTAGTAGTAGTAGTAGTAGTAGTAGTAGTAGTAGTAGTAGTAGTAGTAGTAGTAGTAGTAGTAGTGCTGTAGTTATGCAGGTGTGCAACGACAACAAGGTAGCATACTCTTTGAAACACCGCTTTGTCTTGGAAGTAGAGGTCGCTATCCGCCGCCTTGTACAGGCATTTGGCCAAATACTCAATGGGTCCGCTGGGCGAACCTAGTCCAGGGAGAGAAAGAGAGAGAGATGACATCTTTACGGTGTGAAACCTGACAGACACTCACAGACACACAGACTGATACGTAAGTAGACAAATAGATAAACAGACAGCTGTACAGACCGGTAAATATATGGACAAATAAACATACAGACACACAGACAGCTAAACAGCTAGCTAGCTCGTTAGATGTATAGATAGTTCGACAGACACGGACAGACAGACGCGAACAGACATAAACAGACAAACAGACAGATCGATAAATAGACACACAGATAAACAAACAGCAGTCAGTCAAACACAGGCAAACAGAGAGACAGACAGACTATCATATAAAATTGCAGATATATAAACAAGACGGACAAAGAGACAAACACACAGACTGATCGGTAAATAATTATACAAACAGACAGACAGGCAAGCAGGCAGACAAGAGGTAGATGGACAGATTAGACAGACAGACAGACAGACAGACAGACAGACAGACAGACAGACAGACAGACAGACAGACAGACAGACAGACAGACAGACAGACAAATTGACTTTATGAATAGTCTTGATCACGCAATGGCCTGTCGTGTTCAGAACAATCTTTCGAAATGTCTCTATCAAAAGCTAGATGCCATGTTTATGTAGCTGACATGAAAAAATACAAGAAACCAGTAATACAATGCAGCTGTCGTTGCTCAGTGGCGAAGTTTACTTAAAGAAGGATATCATTTTGTGCGCTATTTACCACTATTAATATTTTCACAGAGCTGTCTCGGTTACAACAAACAACTACTCTGGTATCAATTGACACCCACCACCGAGCGATTACTGAGTCAGCCTTAGGTACAGGAGTTACGGGGTTGGATCTCTGCTTAAGTTTCGGGGTTTTTCCCAAGAACCCTTGATATCCAGTGATATCACACGTCTCTAGATCTTTGTTCCGGGACACTCTGGTGTGTTTGGACATGAACAGGCAGACAGATTGGCTGGTGCTGCATCATTAAGGGATGATTTGATGCATGATAAGGCAGATGTGGGGAAAGCCCTCTGGGAGCACGTGAATAATGCAGAAGAACAGGTGGACTATCATGATCTCGAGAGAATGCGGCAGAAAGGAGTGGTAAGAGAGTGTGGTCAACAGTCGTCATTCAGAGATAAAAATAGATGGGCATATAATCAGATAGCAACGGGCACTATTAGTATTGGAACTCTTCGCTGGCCGTTGAAGATGAGAGCTGGATGAGAATGTCCGGAGTGCAATGATGTCTGTTCTTGACTCAGTTCAATTCAACTCTCGCGTCGTGATATCACATATTTTGGCTTTTCAGATGTCAACACACACACATACACACATATACACACACACACAGAGGGAGAGAGAGAGAGAGAGAGAGAGAGAGAGAGAGAGAGAGAGAGAGAGAGAGAGAGAGAGAGAGAGAGAGAGAGAGAGAGAGAGAGAGAGAGTTGTTTCCTGTACAAGTTAAAAATCCCCACGGTAGTCGGCAATCGAATAGAGTAGGCCGTTACCACCGCCTTGGCAAAATTGCTAGGAACAGTAAACCTACCAATAAACACGCCGACGAGTAGACTGAGCTGGTTACCTTGAAGGGAATCTGACTGAAGGAGGTAAACCTGTCACACATGCACGCCACATTCCGACACACTGGTCGCTGATGTGCACAACTGGTTGTGTCACACTCTCATGGAAAGTTGAATGAAGATGAAGAGAATCCGGCAGCTGGGTGCTGTCTGTAGGTTTCATTTTCAAGGCCTTCATTTCCCAGAACTCCAGCTGGCTATGTCCAATGATCCACGCACACAGGCGACTTATATAGGGTGTATTTTTAATGACTGTGCATTGTTTGAAAATATTGCCGGTCCATCCTCTGTAAAATTCATGCAGCATAATAGGCAAATACAAAACTTGGACCAGTAATATTTTCAAACAATGCACCGTCATTAAAACTACACCGTAATACTTGTTTTGTTTCCTCCATTTTACCAACCAAAGAATTAGATGTACGCGGGAATTTCCCCACCAGCTGCACACTATATGGCCATTCTGTCTTTTTCGCGTCTCTTCTATTGAATTGCCGGTCTCTCTGGCTGTGGGGTTACAACACTTTCTCTCTGTAATCCCGTTTATCACGCAGAGTCTCGCAGCGGAGCGAGAACTGAGGTGGTTCGACCCCCACTCGTGACTTGCGGATACTGAGCCGGCCGCTCAGAAAGCAATGGCAAACTACTGAGCGTAATCTTGCCAAGAGATCAACAGACAGCTGAAAGATGCTGCTGTTGACAGCTAAGTCCTGTAAAAGGATACGCAAAACATATATATCTATTGAATTACATTTTCTGATTGTTTGACTTGTGAAATATGAGATACAAGCTTGTGTGCTTGTTTTACGCTTCTGGTGAAGACGTAACGAGGGCGATTCGGAATCCAGCATTGCGCATTCGAAATAAGCTGCAGGTGCTTTGAAAACAGACCGCCTTGTGTTGATTTTTAACAATGAGGTGACATTCAATAAGCAATAACAAACTACTGTAAATCCCAAACTGGCGAAACGTTCTAAACTGAATACGACGTCCTAAAAGGTTTTGCGACTAACTTGTTTGGTGCTTACTCACAGTCTAATGCTAACTAAGCGAATCAAACAGCTTACCTGGCATACATCATGCAGTGCCCGAGGTAGGACATTTTCCAGATTTTTACGCAAGTATAGGGCGGAATCTTTCCATTTGGAATCTAGATTATACGGATATATTATTTACACACGGTTAAGTTCTTAAGCTTATTGAACGTTGGTGAAATGTTATACAGACAAGCAAGCAAGCACACGGACAGACATACAGAACGATAGAAAATAGACTACATAGGAAAGCAGCTAACTAGGTAAGATGACAGACAAGGTAAGATATAAGAGAAGAAATAGACAGACAAATAGTCAGACCGACAGATAGACACGAGCTGACCGATGGATGGATGGATGGATAGATGAATAAAAGGACAGACACACAGATCCAGACAGACATTTGGGCGATTATTCCTGGTAGTACTCGTGGCTGACACTTGGTTTACGGCTCTCAGCTGAGGGATATGGCCGAACGCCTCTAAGTCAAAATCCCCCGGATGTGAGGGCCTGGCCGTTGCTCACCTTCTGCTGCATGGAGCTACGATGCTGAGCCGGCAGCATCTGCAGCCTACCTTGTTCCAGACGTACTGGCAATCCTTTTCTCTGGAGAAAGCAAGGCAAGGCCGAGAGAGGGCTCATGCTGCATGGGCAACACGTATTCTCTGAATCCAAGCCCAGGCATTGTGCGATGGAGTTTTAGTTCCAATCCACATACTTCGTCTGTAAAGACGGCAAGGTGCCACTACTCGTGGCTGACCCGTGCCATGTAGGTCAATAGTCCAGAATGGCGGATTGTGAATCCGTAGCGCCCACTGTACTTTGTATTGGTTTGAACTGGGCCATCTTAATTGTACACGGATATCTACGTACGTGCTAATTCTTCTTACGTAGATTTCATGTGGAGAATCTGGCACAGTGCACTCACCGAGGATACAAATTTGTGCATTCAATAACCATTCATGCTTTACGTATATTAGTTAGTTAGTTATCCTATGGGGCGCCATCCTTGCACTCCTGACAAGTCCATTGGTGGTCAAATCCTCTCCTCAACATATGCATCAGCGTCCAGCGATTAATCGTTCTAGTTCTCCATTGGTTGACGACTCGATTCGATTAGATCATTATCCCGTTCAACCTCAGAAGATAAGTTATATTAGGGTTCATCCCTGGCTCATATTAATGATCCTGTGACCGAGCCAGTCACAAATAGGATATTAATTTGAAGGTCATTGTTGTGCCCATTCAAGTTATACATGTATGCTTGTGGCTACGTTTTTAATTGGTTAGAATTTTGCCTTGGTGTGGCCTATCCAGCTTGCTATATTTCACACCAATTGCTGGAGGATTTACAACGCCCACAACTGATATACATGCCTTCCTAGTTCTGTCGCTCTTATCCGACAAGACTAGAGTGTAGTATTAGACTTGAGGCAACCAATACCAATCCTCATCGTCGTTTACAAATCAATGGTAAAAACTCCGACAGGAGGTTTCTGACCACCAGGAGTTGTTTCCCCCTTGCCAAATGTTTCAGCCTCTTTGCCTTCATGTCACTCTCAGGGGGCTGGCCTCTCCCGGGTAAAATCAATCATGTAATGTCCGTTTTGTCGCCACATTCCATTGTGTGGTTAAAAAGGTGAGTTACACATCCTTTACAGCACATCGCAGTCAACGTCGGCATTTTTTTGTCTGTTTGTGATATTTTGACAAGTTTACTTTCAATAGTTTGCCATTCTTTTCTGAACGACCGACAGACATATCATTTTATAAAAAAAACACCAACGCAAGGCGGTATGCTACCAAATCGCCCGCAGCTGTGTTTCGAACGCGGTATGCAGGATTACGAACTTTGTCCGTAACACCTTCGCCGCGGAGCGGTAGCATTGTGTGGTCAATCAATCATGTGCCATGCCGGAAAGCGTGGGTGGTCATGACTCGCCATTTCACTCGATCACCAGTGTCGTGGATCAGCTCAGTGTTCCTGTCTCGTCCATGCCATGTGGCCAAGCCATCCAGGTATTTTCCTCTCGGTCTTCCTCTTGGTCTGTTTCCTTCGATCATGCCAGTTGTCACTAAGTTCTCCAATCCATTTCTTCTCATAACATGTCCAAAAATTTTTGACTATCTACGTCTAATTTCTCTAATCAGTTTACGATGTTCATTTGTCTCCTCTAGTACTTGGTCATTGGTTTTTCTGTCTGTCCATGGTATTCTTTGCATTTTCCTCAGAAACCACATTTCTACAGCCATCAGATGTTTTTTTCAGCTTGACTGCACTTTGTCCAAGTTTCACATCCATACAAAAGAACAGGCTCTATGTATCCCCTCAACACTCTTTTTATCGTTTCAATTGACATCTTTTTTATTGGTCAGAATGTTTTCCATCTTGCTAAAGGCTACTTTCTCCGTGGCAATTCTTGTTATAATCTCTTCAAGGTATCTCTCGTCAGATGTTATGACTGTTCCGAGATAATTGTATCGATTCACTTGTTGAAGAATATTCCCATTTACTCCCACGATTACATCACGTCAAAAAAAGCTCCCACGTTCTTCATCATCTCTTTTTGCTCTAGAGCCCATATTTCAAAACGGTTTATGTACCATGGACCAAATATATCTAATGATTATTCGCTGAGGAGCGGCTGTCCGAGTGGCTAGAACGCCGGATTCTCCTTCAGGAGACCCGGGTGTGAATCATCGGTAAGGTGTGGGATTTTTCTTTGTGTCGGGGACGAAAAGAAAATCCTAACCTGCACAATTCGCGGCGACTGCACTAGCCAGGCGGCCTTAATTCTTCAGGCTCAAAGACCACTCCCCCCCAACCCCCGCCATACACCGCAAGATACTATGTTGGCAGCAAATGACAGCTTCCGCGATTCAACACTGTTGTAATTTGAAGCTTGTGATGTTTGTTTCTCTAGAAAAGCGTTCTTTTTTGTTTGGCTAGCGAAGTAGTGATATTTATTTCACATCCAAGCACTTCCGTAATGATCTGGCCCAGGTAGGGAAACTTCTGTACTAGGTCTATGATCCTTTCCTTTCTTCGTGGCGAAATTGTTACGCAACCAACCTCGCGCTGCGAAATTTGTGAGGTCGATTCTGAGCCACGTCCTTCGGTTTGCGAGTGTAATTTTCTCGGAGACTCCTGAGGGTCGTTGCCGCAGCTACGGAGTTCGTACTTTGTGCGACGCTTTCGGCAGGCCTCCCTATGGGCACATAAGGAAGGATTCACAAATCCAGTCCCAATCAGAAAGGCAGGAATTTATTATCACCAGGACTATGCAATGTTTATTCGGATAAGACGAATGGGGCGACTAGAACATGTTACATAGGGATTACATTAAATGATGAGGGAATCTGTGCCATCAAGAAGACTGCAGGCGATCAAGCCAATATAGAACGAACAATATAGAACACCTTGCCGTCTTGACAGACGATAGTTTGTAAGGGATGGAGTTATTGCCTCTGCATAGCACAAAGCCTGGGCTAAAATATAGAGATCATGTGTTGCCCATGCAGCATGATCCCTCTCTCGGTCTGCCTAGTTCACTCCAGAGGAAAGGTAGCACCAATACGTCTGGAACAAGGCAAGCTGCAGCAGCTGCCGGATCAGCAAAGCAATGCTCTAATTGTCCGCCTGTCGGAGCTTCGATCCTAGACCAGCCGCCAAAAAAGGCTTAGGGCCTCGTCTGCCCTGCCATGACACTTTGTCCTTAGGTTGCATTTCCTCGCACCAGGGTAAGGCTTGTACCCTCCCAATTGCGCTCTTCCGCCCGAAGCCGTTGGCACAATGTGGGGTGTCGGGTTTGGTAAAGGGGAGCGTCTAGTCACCACATTATCGGGGCTCCCTGATTATAACCATGCAGGATAATAATTGTGGTAAAGGGGAGCGTCTAGTCACCACACTATCGGGGCTCCCTGATTATAACCATGCAGGATAGTAATTGTGGTAAAGGGGAGCGTCTAGTCACCACACTATCGGGGCTCCCTGATTATAACCATGCAGGATAATAATTGTGGTAAAGGGGAGCGTCTAGTCACCACATTATCGGGGCTCCCTGATTATAACCATGCAGGATAATAATTGTGGTAAAGGGGAGCGTCTAGTCACCACACTATCGGGGCTCCCTGATTATAACCATGCAGGATAGTAATTGTGGTAAAGGGGAGCGTCTAGTCACCAAACTATCGGGGCTCCCTGATTATAACCATGCAGGATAGTAATTGTGGTGAAGGGGAGCGTCTAGTCACCACACTATCGGGGCTCCCTGTTTATAACCATGCAGGATGGTGTTTGTGGTGGAGGGGAGCGTCTAGTCACCAAACTATCGGGGCACACTATCGGTGCTCCCTGATTATAACCATGCAGGATAGTAATTGTGGTGAAGACAGTACATAGGAAGGAGAAAGCTAAAACTATGACTCATTTGCTGCTCTGGAAGTCGGCATAGCCGAATGGATAAGAGACCTCGGTCATAATCTTCCGGTATGCTAATGTCAAATTAGCTAGTTCAACCCATACACTGGTCAGTTGAACTAAAATGGTGACTTCTCGTCCTTGACTTGGGGAAGTAAATTACAAGTACCTCAGATAACGGAATGGGTTCACCTGATGGCGAGGGACACTGGTAATAGGGAAAGCTAATCCACATGCAAAATTCATTCCAGTGTACTACAAGTAGTAGTCACATATGTATGGACTACGCTTGAGTTCAAAGCAAGTGAACGGGGGAAAAATGCCTCTAATTATTTTAGAAACAGCTCACCTGCACTTCTCTGTCTAGAAGTTCTTCCAGGCATTGTCTACACAGGAGCAGTTTACGACTGAGCACGCATCTGATTCTCTCCACAACAAGCTGTTATTCTACGGGTGTGAAACGATACAATTTTAAACACTTATAGAGACATGCAAGCTGTAGCGAAAAGGGAGGAGGTTGACTGCAACTAACTTGTGTTTAGACTCTTGTCTCTCATGGATAATTGATTAGTAAATGTGCAATGTGTTTATAGGCATGGGTGTTACTGTGAGACGGCCTCCTCCCACCCAATCCTTTTTCCCAGTAATACATTTCCTACGACTACTCAAACCAGATTATGACACACACACACACACACACACACACACACACACACACACACACACACACGCACGCACGCACGCACGCCACACACACACACACACACGCACGTGCGCGCGCGGACACACACACACATTTATATATGAAAAGGGGAGTCCTGAGCCTGAGGAATTAAGGCCACCTGGCTAGTGCAGTCAACGGAAACTGTGCAGGGTAGGGTTTTCTTATTGCCCCCGGCAGAAAAAATAATCCACCCCTTACCGAGGATTCACACCCGGGTCTCCCGTTCTAGCCACTCGGCCAGCGTTTATTACGGTGAAATAATATTGATTTTCATTCAAGACATGCCCAGAATCATCAGTTTGCAGGCATCATTTGAGTCACTTGCGAAATGCATATGACGTCATTTTGATAGCCGAAAATGAAATGCAGTTGACAAAGTTGCAACAGAAGGTCAAAACAAAGGACTTTGCCCGAATAACAGGAAAAATAATAACACATACATAATGGCAATTGCAAAGAGAAATACAAAATCCAAGTAAATGGAACCAGTTTGAAACACCATCATCATATGCCATGCCGATAAGCGTAACAGAAAAAACCCACATAAATAATGGCAATTGCAAAGAGAAATACGAAATCCAAGTAAATGGAACCAGTTTGACACACCATCATCATATGCCATGCCGATAAGCGTAACGGTCATGGTTCGCCACCTCAGACGATCACCAAAGCTCCATGTTCATGTCTCGACCATGCCACATGGCCAAGCCATACAGACATATACTTATCTGCCTTACCCTGATTCTTCCTCTGTCAATCTTGCCAGTTGTCACCAAGTCTGAAATAAGTTAATGCATTTAAGCATTTAAGCATTTGGGGACCAGACGTTGAGAATGTATTTAATATCTCATTGAAAGCTTTTGGAATTCATCACGATACACGGGAGACTGCTGCCAAAGACCGAAATTCGTGGCTTACATCATAACGCAATGGTATAGTCACTTGTGAAGTAAACAGGACTGCAAAAGTCATTTTAAAAAAGACTGGACAAACTGCAGGTGATCCTCCTCCTGAAACGTCAAGCATTCTTTGCCCACATTGTCAAAGAACATTTTGAGCCAAAATAGGCCTTATCAGCCATCTTAGAACTCACGGCTCCATACTTTCAACCCCACTTGATGAAATGAATGGTCATCATCATACTTGATGGACAAACACCATTTAAGAAGTTATATGTGGAATATCTGAAGAGCAGATAGTCGTTGATTACGGTCTCAAGGTTCACTACGGTAGTCAGACAATCACTTTATAGAGACATTGGCTACGGTCACCGACCAGTACGGTCACCGACCAGTATGGTCACTGCCAAGAAGGACTAGCAAATCATGTCTGAACAATACATTCCCGTGGGCAGACATGATCACCAACGCCACGCTGCACGGACTAAGATCAGAAGACGGTTTCCTAGATACAGTTATTAGTTAGTTGCATATCCTTTACATGACGTTGCAGTCAGCTCCAGCATTGTTTAGTTATTTGTGATTCCTGAGAAAGTTTACATTTAGTAGCTTGCCATTGTTTTCTGAACGACCGATACTCACACCATTGTATGGAAACTAACGCAAGGCGGTCTGCTTCCAAATCGCTGGCAGCTGTGTTTCGAACGCGGTACATGGGATTACGAATTGCATGTGTAACTTCTTCGTCACAGAACAATCTAGAATTATTACATACCTATAGTATTATTATATTATGTGGTTCTGTTTTTCTAATGAGTCTGCTTAAGTCAACGTAGCAAAGTCACGGACGACAACATTCCAACAAAACTGCAGCAGTACATCGTTAGGTCTTCTTAAAGAATAACCGTATCTTCCTAGATGTCAGTCGTGTTAAGACAACGGTAATAATTGTAGGTCTTCTGTTGTCAGAATGTCATGTTGTCTGTGTCCGGTCGAGCAGGCGTGTTGTCTCTTTGTTGTCTGGGGAAATTACGCCAGTAAACAAAACGTGCTGCTGTTCTGTTCACTTGCGGTGTTAGCCAGTGCAGCTTAGGAGCTGCATCACAGAGTTAGTCAGGAAGAATGGTGGCCATCAAACGACTAACAACTGTTACTAAAAACGATGTTAGTTAGTTAGTCGTGGTTCTAACTTCGAGGCAAAGGTGCATACCATTATGCTCTGTTCTCGTGCCAGTGAATATCACACAAAATGCTCCTCGCTGAAACATAAAAAGTTGAACAGACAGGTGTTTCGACAAACCAACAGCCCGCACAGGTATACTATACATAATGAAACGGCGTTAAGACAGCAAAATAATTGAACAGGTCCTACAAGAAGCAAGTGAAAACCGTAAACTAATTAGGGAAATTAGACTTAGACAGTTAAGATTTTTTGGGCCCGTTATGAGATGAAATAAACTAGAGAACTTGGTGACAACTGGAAAGATGCAGGAATAAGACTAGAGGCAGGCACAGAAGTAAATATCTTGTCTACGTGGCATGGTCGAGACAAGACCACAAAGTTTATCCATGACTCTGGTGATCGTGTGAGATGGCGAAACATGATCCCCACGCTTATGGGCATGGCACATGATGATGATTTTACACCTTCCATCCATCCATTATGTGCCAAACCGATAAGCGTGGGCGGTCATGTTCTGCCATCTCACTCGATCACCAGAGTCGTGGATCAACTCCGTGTTTCTGTTTCGACCATGACATGTGGCCAAGCCATCCAGCTATTTAATTCTTGGACTTCACCTTGGTCTGTACCCTTCGATCTTGCCAGTTGTCACCAAGTTCTCCAATTCATTTCTTCTCATAACATGCCCAAAAAATGTGACTGTCTACGTCTAATGTCTCTAATCAGTTTACGATCTTCATTTGTTTCTTGAAGGACTTGTTCATTACTTTTCTATCTGTCCATGGTATTCTTTGCATTTTCCTCAGAAACCACATTTCCACAGCCATCAGATGTTTTTCAGCTTGTCTGCTCATTGTCCACGCCTCAAATCCATACAAAAGTACAGGTTCTATGTAGCACTTCAACGCTCTTTTTCTCGTTTCAATTGACATCTTTTTATTGGTCAGTATGTTGTTCATCTTGCAAAAAGCTACCTTCGCCATGGCAATTCTTGTTCTAATCTCTCCAAGGCATCTCCCATCAGATGTTATGACTGTTCCGAGATAGTTGTACCGATTCACTTGTTTAAGAATATGCCCATTTACTTGTATATTACATTGTGGTGTTTCTTCCTTCCTAGTGACGACCATAATCTGTGTCTTCTTACAATTCAATTCTAACCCTAGTTGTTCACTGTGTGCAACAACCGCATCTACTAAATTTTGCAGGTCCTGTTCATTGTCTGCAATCAAGACTGTATCATCTGCGTATCTAATTTTATTGATGTATCGTCCCCCAGTGTTGATTCCTTCCATATCTTCAATATTTCTGAAAATACTTTCACTGTACAGGGAAAACAGATCTGGAGACATTACACATCCCTGTCTCACACCTCTCTTAACAGGCTGATATTGACTTACTTCATTATCAATTCTCATGGCAGCTTGTTGTTTCCAATATATGTGTTTTTACAAGTCTAAGGTCTTTTCCATCAATGTGTAGATCTTCAAGCATCCTTATTATGTCGACATGTCTCACTTTATCGAAAGCCTTTGTGTAGTCAATAAAGCAGAGGTGTAGATCTTTGTTTACTTCTATAGAACGTTCAATTAGTGTTCTCAGTATGTGCACAGCATTTGCTGTACCCTTGCCTTCTACAAACCCACATTGTTCCTCTCCTATTTCAGGTTGTATTTTCTTCCTAACAACTCTTTGCATGATAATTCGTAGCAAAATCTTCGTGATGTGACTCATTATACTAATTGTTCGATGTTGATCACATTCCAAGGAGCCATGATGTATATCTCCAGTATCATATATGGTATTCAGGAGTCTGGTAACTTTATCTATTCCATATTCTTTTAAAGCATTAATCATTCCTGTCGTGATGCTGTTTGAACCGGGGTCTTGCCAGATTTCATATGATTAAGAGTGAAATGGCGAGTCATGACCGCCCACGCTTTCCGGCATGGCACATGATTGATTGATTGAAGAGCATTCTGAACCTCCATTTTCAAAATTGATGGTCTTTCATTATTATTTTGAATATCATACTGTTCTTCTCTGTTATCACCATAAAGGTATTTCACATAATCTGACCATACATGTAAAATCTGATCTTTTCCTATTATGACTCTTCCATCTTTTGTCTTTAGGCAGCCTGCTGATGTACGTGTTCTTTGATTAGTAAGCTCCTGAATTCTTTTGTGCATTAGATTAGTATTTGTACTGTTGTGTTGTGTTTCAATTTCTATGCAATTTTTCTCGAGCCATGCTTCTTTTGCCTCCTTACATAATGTTCTGACTTTTCTGTGAATTTCTTTATATTTGACAAGATTATTTTTGTTCTGTTTCTTGTTTCCATTAGATATAAAATTTCTTCAGTCATCTATGTCTGACGACCCACTTTCTATAATTTTGGAATAGTTTTTTTCTGCAGCTAAGCTGATTGAATTCTTCAACATTTCCCATTGATCATCCACATCTTGAAATAGGATCTTTAGATCAGACTATATATCATATTTGTTCAGTACTTCTATGTTAAACTTATCTTGTATTTCTTTGTCAGTTTTCAATTTGCACACATCATATTTAGTGTTTCTGGTTGTATACTTAACTTTCTTTAACTTTACCCTCAGTCTGCCTGTAATTAATCTGTGATCACTGTAACAGTCTGCTTTGGAAACTGTTTTTACGACTGTTAGCGCATTTCGAAACCTTCTGCTAATCAGGATGTAATCTATCTGATTTTTTATCCTGCTGTCTGGGCTCTTCCATGTCCATAATCTTCTAGGACAGGGGTGGGCAAACTACGGCCCGCGGGCTGCATGCGGCCCGCCAAGTGATTTTATGCGGCCCGCGAGGACATTTAGAAATAAAAATTCGTTTTTACGTTATTTTGTTGAATTTTACAAAATTTCATGTACCGTTATGATGAGTGTCAATAACAAACATAGGATTGAAGATGAATGCCGTGTTTTTAATGATGAATGGACAACTAAGTACTGTTTTATAAAAGTTGGTAGCAAATCAGTTTGCTTGTTGTGTCGTGAGTCAATGGCTGTCTTCAAGGAGTACAATTTAAAAAGACATTATCAAACAAAACATTCCGATTTCGGATATAATTTAACGACCGAAGAGAAGGAAAGGAATTGCCCTGAGTTGGTGAAAAATTTGGAGAAATAGTAAACTGTTTTCACTAAACAGTCTTCAATTCAAGATGCTGCAACTGAAGCTAGTCTTGTGCTGTCACACAGAATTGTAAAACAGAACAAGCCATTTTCTGATGGCGAGTTTATCAAGGAATGTTTGCTAGATGCAGCAAACATTATTTGTCCAGAACAAAAACACAGATTTGACAACATTACTTTATCAAGGAGAACTGTGGTCAGACGTGTTGACAAGATCAATGACAATTTGATGCATAAACTTCAAGATGCAAGTAAACAATGTTTGTGGTACTGTCTTGCATTGGATGAGAGTTAGTTAGTTAGTTAGTTAGTCGACAGATCATCCTCGTTGCACATCGAACCATTCAGTCCATAAGTGCTCGGATCCCCTCCTCAGCAAATCCCGCAGCGTGTAGCGGCTAACGACGCCAGTTCTGTGTTGGTTTATCAATCTTCTTTGGCTTCCTGCGTAGTGTTCTTGTTTGGCCACCCCTCTTTTAATTTGCTGCTCTCGCAGTCTGGCCATTGTTGTAGATTCACAGTCATCACTTGGTTCTCGCAAAAGTCTCACTTCACGTAGAGCATTCAGAATGTCAGCCTGGTCCATGGCGCGTCCGCCCTCCACAGTAGCCTCACCTGCGAGCTTGTCAGCCCGCTCATTTCCTTGTACTCCCGCATGCCCTGGCACGAAGATGAAACTAATCTTTGCCAGCCGAGACCGCTTCAGAGGCAGCAACCATTCTCTTCGGATCGACCCCTCCTCTATCCTCTTGATCATGTTCATTGAGTCGCTAAGGAAACAAGCCCTAGTGAATGTCTGTGTCTCGAGCCATGTTATCGCTTTACTTACTGCCATGACTTCCATGGTCAGGCTACTTGTGGTTTCAGTGAAAGCACCAGAGTCCTCCTTCACAATTCTCCCTCCGGCCCGAGCTGTAAAGGCCCATGAGCTTCTCACATGTCGGACGACCGACCCATGGATGAGAGTACCGATGTACACGTTACTGCCCAATTATTGATATTTATACGTGGAATAAACACTTCTTTCAAACTCACTGAAGAGTTACTGAGTGTTGAGTCACTCAAAGACACAACCACAGGCCATGATATATTCAATGCTGTTACTAACTGTATTGAAAGAACTGGCTTGGTTTGGAACCAGATGGCAAGTGTTACAACTGACAGAGCTCGTGCTTTGACTGGAAAAAATGTAGGTCTGGTAAAGTTGATAAGTGATAAGATTAAAGCAGAATATCCAGATCACACATTATTACCACTTCACTGTGTGATTCATCAAGAAAGTCTGTGTAAAACTGTTTTGAATATCAAGCATGTTATTGATCCAGTTGTCAGTATCATCAACCTCATCAGATCAAGAAGACTTAATCACAGACAGTTCAAGTCATTACTTGACGATTTGGAAACTGAACATTCCGATGTCCTGAGCCACACCAATGTTCGATGGCTGAGTCTCGGCAAGGTGTTGAGGCGAATGTGGGAACTCAGAGAAGAAATAGTGATGTTCCTAGAGATGAAGGGCATTGCATGTGACTTTAATACTAACATTGTCAATAAAGAGTGGCAGTTAGACTTTATATTTGCCATTGAAATTATGGAAAAGTTAAATGAACTGAATGTCAAACTTTAGGGCAATGGTGTGTTTGCACATGAATTGTATGTATATGTAAAATCATTTCAGGCAAAACTCTCACTGTTCTCCAGACAAGCAAGTGAAAAAAAGATTTTGTCACTTCCCTTTGCTGAAACAAGAAATCATTTCTGGTGAAATGGCTGAAAAATACAAAGCCCAATTAGATGCATTGATTGAAGAATTTGGATGGAGATTCCAAGATTTCAAGAAATTAGAGCCATAGTTCAATATTCTCAGTTCACCTTTTTGTGCAGAAGCTGATACAACCACAGAGGACATACAGTTGGAGCTGCTTGACTTACAAGCAGATCATGACCTGAAAGAGAAATTCAAGACAGATGGTTTGCTGGATTTCTATGGACCTTTATCACAAGAATCATTTCCCAACTTGAAAAACTTTGCAGCTAAACTTTTATCATTATTTGGATCAACATACATTTGCGAACAAGCATTCTCTTGCTTGAAGATCAACAAATCTAAGAATAGGTCTTTATTGTCGGACTGCAACTTGCATGCTGTCATGCGAATATCAACAATTAAACTTCCTCCAGATTTCAAGAATATTGTCAAAAATTGCAAGCAGTTACATACATCTCATTAGAAATCAACAACTGTACTGACAAATGTAGTCGGTTTGTGTCTAAATTAAAGCCATTGATAGATAATAAAGAATATTTGTTATAATAACAAGTTGTAAAATCGTGTTAACAAATTAGTAAAAGTTTTTGTGCATATTGTCAAATATAATGTATTAGTGTATAAGTAAAATAAAATTGCAATAATTAGTTATTTATACTGCTTAATAACCTATAATTATTTAATAATTACTTATTGTGATAGGTTGCTGTAAACAAAATGGATATATATATATATATATATATATATATATATATATATATATATATATATATATATATATATATATATATGCGGCCCGCCAATAGCTTTACATTTGTCAATGCGGCCCTCCGCACGAAAAGTTTGCCCACCCCTGTTCTAGGATGTTGTTTAAAGCAGGTGTTTCCTACAACCATTTCTTGATCGTTTGCCCATTCTACAAGTCTGTATCCTCTTTCGTTTCGCTCTCCGAAACCATGGTTGCCCACACTGCATCCATCGCCTTGATTTCCCACTTTTGCGTTGAAATCACCCATTATAATATTTATTTCTGATTTGTTTTACATTTCTTCAAAGCAAGCTCCATGTCATTATAAAATTCATCTATACTTTTTTCATTGCATTCATTTGTTGGAGCATATATTTGAATGCCATTTATTGTAAAAGATCTTCCGTTTAATTTTACTAATAGAACTCTGTCTGACATAGCCCAATAACCTTTAAGCTAATATAATTTGATGTTTGCCGATCCAACATACTGGCTACACCTCTTTGCCGTTCTTCTCCTCTAGAATAAATAATCTTACAATCCTCTTCTGTCTTGATCCCTGCCCCTCTGCATTTACTCCCCCCCCCCCCCCCAAAAAAAAAAAAAAAAAAAAACGTACAGCGAAACAGAGACATGTTGTGGGTCTGTTATTTGATACGGCCATGACATTGTGTCTGCCGGAATGCACGGATAGATAGGTGGCAAGTCTTGTCTTCTACAGGATGACGACGACTGCAGGTTGACACAATTGCCACACTGGGCGGAACATTGAATCATACGGCTGCCGAGGATTACGCCAACTGTCGTGGTAAGTTGGCGCACTAACAACTATACCGCCGGCCCTTTTATCGAAGTGTATCAGTCTCTTTCCGCAGCACGGAAAGCGTCGCACAAAGCGTGAACTCCGTAGCTCCAGCGACGACCCACAGGAGTCTCCGAAATAAATGCACTCGTGAACCGAAGGACACGGCCCGGATTCAAACCAACAACCTTCGGAGCCCGCGGCAGACGGCTTGACTACTTCGCCATGGAGACCCCTAATACTAAAACTCTTGTAGAACATGAGAAAGTTGAGCATCATATACAACTATATGTTAGTTGCATATCCTTTACAGGAGGTCGCATTCAACCCCATCAGTTATTTTTGGTTGTTTGTGATTTCTTGGCAAGTTTATATTAAGTACTTTGTCATTCCTTTCTGAACACTCATACTATTTTATGAAAACGCCCGTGGTATGCTAGTTTAACCTATTCACGCAATAGACCTATAGGCACGGCTGAAGTTTGTATTCTGTGTTCCTTGTGTTTGCGTATTGTGGTATCGTTGCATTGTGCATCAATTAACGGAAATCTTTGTCTGGTTGTTTACAAGGCGAGTTTATAACATTTTCTCTCTCTCCCTCTCTCTGTCTCTCTCTCTGTCTCTCTCTCTCTCTCTCTCTCTCTCTCTCTTGCTCTCTCGCTCTCTCGCCCTCTCTCTCGCTCTCTCTCGCGCACGAGCGCCCTCTCTCTCTCTCACTCTCTCTCTTTCTCTCTCTCTCTCTATCTCACATACACACAGATGCATACAAACAGAGGTACAGAGATAAACAGAGATAATGAGATAAGCAGAGAGACTTAGACAATACAATCACAGTCAGGGGGTCATAGGAAGACACAACTATAGAGGAACATAGAGGCTCACACTCACATAGGCATAGTCATTAACAGAAATGAGACAGAGTGACACACGCAGAGAGAGAGAGAGAGAGAGAGAGAGAGAGGGAGAGAGAGAGAGAAAGAGAGAGAGAGAGAAAGAGAGAGAGAGAAAGAGGGAGAGAGAGAGAGAGAGAAAGAGAGAAAGAGAGAGAGAGAGAGGGAGAGAGGGGGGTGTGGGGGTTAACTTTTGAATAGACAAATAACACAGAGAAACACTAGTTTACACGGGACTTAGAAATCTGAGGAGAGTCTAGAGCAGTGGTTCTCAACCGGTGGGGAATTCCCCCCCCCCCCCCGGGATGGAATTTTGGGGTTTCCACGGGGGGAATGAAGATTATTTCAAGATCGCGTTAATACAAGAACCGATTACTTGATCTTGTTTTTCCCTTCATACTTTGCGGTTCTGTACTTCTCGCCCTTGTAAAATTCATTTTATAAAGTAAGTAAACCCACAAATCATGTTTTATGTGGACGTCTAGACTTATTTTATTATGTGCTTCCATTATTACGTATACTGTGTAGGGGCGGGATAGGGGGGGGGGGTAATTTTTAGGTAGGAAATACGAAGGGGGGGGGGGGAATGACGTTCTGAAAATATGGTGAAGAGGGGCACAAGCCAAATTGTTAGGAGGAAATACGAAAGAGGGGAATGACGTTCTGAAAATATGGTGAAGGGGTGCACGGGCCAAAAAAGGTTGAGAACCATTGGTCTAGAGTGATATAATCGAGCGGGAATTGTGGCAAGTTTTATTTACTCTATTCAGGGCGCGAAGAAAAAAAAAGCCCGCGACCCATACCTATTGTTACATGATATGTCTGCATTATAACTATCTATTATTCCAACTCTTGTTACGTCTATGTATATCCAGAACACATTTAAATGAATGCATTATTGTTATATAATTCCAACTCTATGCATGTGGATCTGTTCAAGACTGGGTATTATGCATTTGTGAAGTTTAATATTCACCTTCATGTGAAGTCATTATTGAACGGTTATATGTCTTTTGTGTGTAGACGCTTACAAATGAGCAGAAGATATCGTATTTGTAATAACGCCAGTCCGAAAAGCATTCAATTTCGATTCGATGATACAATTACCCCTATCCCGTTCAACCTCAGAAGAGAAGTTATATTAGGGTTCATCGATTGGCTCAGGTTAATAATCATGTGACCGAGTCAGCGACAAATAGGATATTAATTTGAAGGTGATTGTTGTCCAAAGAGAGTAATGGCTCCCTTTGATATAGGCACATAATCATAGTACTTGCCGTGTGACGTTTGTGATCATGTCTGTCCACGGCCTTCTGTTTCGTGCACTACCTACTGGCACCTTGCCGCCTTGATAGACGGTAGTTTGTAACATTCTGCTTCAAGAAAGGCATAATAACTACAACCCATACTGGGAACCAGGGTTATAGTTATACCTCTCCATAGCACAAAGCCTGGGCTGAATTGTAGAGACCATATGTTACCCATGCAGCATATTCCCTCCCTCAGCCTGTGTAGTTTATTCCAGAGGAAAGGTAACACCCATACATCTGGAACAAGGCCAGCCACATATGCTGTTAGATCAGTAGTAAAGCAATGCTCTTACTGTCCGCCTGTCGAGGCTTTGATTCTAGATCAGTTGCCGACCAAGGCTTAGGGCCTAATCTGCTCCGCCATGACACTCAATCTTCAGATTGCATTTCATTGCACTAGGATCTCTCTCTCACACTCTCAGTCTATCTCTCGCAGTCTATCTCTAGTCTGTCTCAGTCTCTCAGTCACTCTCTTTAAATCTATCTCCCAGTCTTTCTCTTGGTCTCTCTTTCTCAGTCTCTCTCAGTCTCTCTCAGTCTATCCCAGTCTCTCTCAGTCTCTCTCTCAGTCTCTCTCTCTCTCTCACACTCTCAGTCTATCTCTCTCAGTCTATCTCTAGTCTGTCTCAGTCTCTCAGTCACTCTCCACTCTCTTTAAATCTATCTCCCAGTCTTTCTCTCGGTCTCTCTTTCTCAGTCTCTCTCAGTCTCTCTCAGTCTATCCCAGTCTCTCTCAGTCTCTCTCTCAGTTTTTCTCTCTCAGTTTCTCTTTCTCTTTCTCAGTCTCTCTCTCTCCCTCTCTCTCAGTTTCACTCTGTCTCTCTCTCTCAGTCTCTCTCTGTTTCTCTCTCTCAGTCTCTCTCTCAGTTCTCTCTCAATCTCTTTCTCTCAGTCTCGCTGTCATTCTCTCTTTCAGTTTCTCTCTGTTTTCCTCTCCCAGTTTCTCTCTCTCAGTCTCTCCCCCAGTCTCTCTCTCAGTCTCTCTCTCTCAGTTTCTCTCTCTGTTTCTCTTTCTCTCAGTCTCTCTCTCGTAGTTTTCTCTCCGTCTCTGTCTGTCTGTCTGTCTGTCTGTCTGTCTCGCAATAGCCACACATGCATGATGTAATTGTATGTTGTCACAGCCTCACAGGATCCACATTATCGGGTAAACTAACATTAGTTAATTGAGATTAGCCAAGGGCTACAACTCCCGCCCAAGGGAAAGAAGTAAGACCCTCGAAGGCCAGAGTATTCCAGAACCTTCTCGAAGGTCTGGTCAGTGAGTCCACTGTCCCGTGGACACTGATGTGGCCCGCCTATTGCGGGGTCCACGAGGAACTCGAACAGAGTTACCACCCGTGTCGGGTTGCGACACGTGTGGATGGGCAGAGAGAGACGGGACATCGAAGAGGCAACAGGGCCTGCCTTAGAGGGACTCAATAGTTTAGACTCAATAGTTTAGACCCATGTGTATTTGGGGTTTATAGACATATGCTAGATAGTATGCTTAGAATGTTTGATGATGTTAACTGTGTGATGATGTTAAACCTCTGTGATATGCAATTCAGTGCGGGCTTGTTAAACCCACTGCGCCAACGCACTGTATGTTGAAATACAATAAATGTTAGATATTCTATTTAACGGAGTTATTGTTGCCTGTGTGAGCCCGAGCTCAGATACCTAGACATACAACACGCTGACAGGCTTTTTGGGGGCCAACTCCGGTTTTGGCATAAGCTTTACATATAAACGGCTATTGATTGCCAAGTAAAATAGTAAATTAATCATATCAAATTGATGTTTGAAGAAGTTTAACAAATGTGCATCTATCTAGTGATCAACTAGTATTAATATGAGTCCCTCTGCAGCTAGTCTCTCAATGATGTTAATACTATAAACTATTTTGACATGGCTATGACATTTTTTGACTGTTACTAATGTTTTCTCATTCTACGAGCAGATTGTTCCGCGAATTGTGTGCTGTGTAACCTATGTAAACTATCCAACAGTGGCGAGAGTACAAGACAACATTCACAAGTTCTGGGATCATAAGATAAGTTTCACATCATGACCATTGCAACCCTAAGCGGTACTTATCACCATCCATCCATGTATCATTTTGCTTTGCATTAACTTGTATGTATATTCATGACCTTGTAACCAACATAACTTTGCATTTGTATTTGCGCATCCAATAATTAAGGGAGATAACTAAATTTTCTACTCCCCAACATTTTTTCTAAGGGATTTAACTTCAGTAAAATTACCAACAAGTAAAAGACAAGATGTCTACATTAGAAAAATCTATTGAGCAAGGTATTAAATTAGGTTATAAAGAAGAGAAACTGTCAGAATGGGCACAGAAGACGCACGCAGAGAACATTGCCCGTGAAGAAAGAGCGATAGAACGAGAAGAAAAGAAGATACAGATGCAAATGGAGGCAGAAGAGAAAAAGATGCAATCAGAACGTGAAAAGATGCAGATGCAACTACAAGCTGAAGAGAAGAAAATGCAATTACAGGCTCAAGAGAAACAATTAGAGCTTGAGGCGGCGGCCAAACAAGCCCAATTGAATGCCGATACACAAATAAAATTAAAACAGATGGAGATTGATTCCAACGTAGAAATATCTGTAAATAAACTGAGAAGCAAGGAGGAAGAACAGAAATATAATAAGTATAAAGGCCTCGTCAAGGCATTCTGCTCAGGAGATTCCATCAGTGCATACCTGGAAAATTTCGAGTGTCTAATGTCCTACCATAAGATCATAAAATCAGATTGGTCATTTATTTTAATGAGAAACTTAGCTCTGGAACCTTTGAAAGTAATAGAGACAGTGCCACAGGAAATGAGAAAAGATTATGACTACTTAAAACAACGCATTCTCCAACATTTCTCTTTAGATACTGCAGGTTACCAACAACAGTTCGCTAAATTATCCCCTCAACCAAATCAAACCTTCATAGACTACGTGTCTACAGTTCAGGATGTGTGCACAAAGTGGATTAACTCAGCTAAGACTAACAACAACCATGACAAACTAAAAGAACTCATTATTATTGACAAAATAGTTAGTACAATCCCCACACCTTTTGCTAAGTTTTTGAAACAAATGGACTGTAGGAGTATTCAGGATGTAGAGACAAAGGGGAACGCATTTTTCACAGCGAACAGAGATATTTTCCAATTAAACCTAAGTCAGAACGAAACAGCAGCAGTGGTAAACACTGGATACTCGAAACCGACTGAAAGCAAGTTTAAACCACGCTCAAATCACGTCAGGAAGCCAGTGAAGTGCCAATATTGTAGTTTGACTCACGAACAATACGCTATGTGCGACAAATCGCCCAACTATCCACACCATCTCAAAATGATTGTGGAGAAGTAGAAGAACAAGAGGAATGCGTACCAGAGAGCGGTCAAATGCTATTTTTGCAGTAGCTTTGGGCACTATAGTCGCTTTTGTAATGGCCGAAAATTACTAAAACAGGCCAATGCTGCACTAGTTGAAAGTTCCTCAGAGGAAGATATTGAGTTACTGAATGAGTGTGACAATCAAGACGAAAGTTTGAGTGAGCTAGGAAATGCAGTGCACATTATTGACACCATTACAGACAGTAAGTGTAACACCTGTACGAAATTCCAACTTGACACAACATTACTATGTGGCCACACTATCCCTATTTCAAATGAAACAGCCAATGCTGCCTTATCTTCTACAGGCAAGCTAAATTTTTCAACAGGGTTTGTAAATAACAAAAAGTGCACATTAATTCGTGATTCCGGCGCAACGCTCTGTGGGATTAAGAAAACATTAATCAATGACAAAGACTATACACACAAACACGTAACTTGTCGCACATTCTCAGGCACCATAGAGAAATATCCCCTTGCTCTTGTCGAAATTCGAACACCGTTCATATCAGGACTAGTATTATGCGCAGCCCTTGAAAATCCGGTCGCTGATATTATACTTGGGAACCTGCCCAACATACGACCTTGCTCTGAAAAGGAAATCAGAGATTGGGAGCGAAAAAACGGTATACAACACCCAAACAGCGATCCGAAAGAGAAACACCATTCATGCTTGTCTCAAACTGCCAAAAGAACAAGGGAGACAACCAATGAAGTAATTCAGAAAGAATTCACCGAGGTGTATGATACAGGGGCGGTCGAATCTGTAAATGATACGACCAGTTTAAAACCTCGAATTGAGGATGCTACCGATCTACCAAGTACCAAGCCTGTAGATGTGCAACAACACACACAACACACGAATGCAATAACACGACAGACAACTCATAAAACTCACACCGACCAACTGCAGGAGTCACTAGAAATTGTAGCACCAAACACTACCATCACTAATTTTGTAGATGAACAAAAATCAGATCCTACACTTTCACCATATTTTAGGTTAGTAGGACTTAAACCAAAATTATCTAAGAACGCATCGTGGTCATTTACATTAAAGAACAATGTGTTGACTAGATTATACACTAAAGATCAGACCACAATACAACAAGTAGTGTTACCACAAGCACATCGAGAGAAAGTACTAAAGATAGCCCATGATTCACCTTTTGGAGGTCATATGGGGTACGAAAAGACTAGAGCCAGGGTCCTGACCCAGTTTTATTGGCCGAAATTTTGCCAAGACATAAAAACCTATTGTAGATCATGTGATATATGTCAGAAACTGGTGAAAAAGGGGAAAAACCCTACAGCAGAAGTCCAATCAACCACAACTGCCTCGAGGCCATTCCAAATCGTGGCAGTTGACCTAGTAGGTCCGTTGAATCACATCTCAAGTAAAGGGAATAGATATATTTTTACTCTTATTGATCTATGTACGATGTCACGAATTGGCCGCCTTAACATCCCAGAATATTTTTCTCGGTCTCCAAATTTGAGAGGCCAAATTGAGAAAGAATGAATTAATCACGCTACTCCAAGGTTATCTAGTCGTGAGGTAAGATTATTCACAAAAAGCCTCTAGCCATGACGTAAGCTTGCAGATGGCAAGTAAAATGGGATACTTGAGATGGACACAACTAGATAATTTAAATTAGTCTACACCTTGGAAAACTGCTGACCCAGACGGGCTATGACACCACACAGACACATTGGCACCTTCTCGTCCAGGTAGACCCTGGCTGAATCAACAATGAACTGGGCCAGTGGTTGAATAAAGGCAATTAACGCCAGATGGAGATAATAGCCCCAGGGCTATAAACAAGCCCCATCCACTCTGACTGGCAGACCCAGGTAGGTGTGAAATCACTGATAAGACTGTGAAACTGATCTGGGGCTGGCAACGCAAAACCATCCAGGTGTGACACTATGGTGAGGGTTAGTGGTTAAAAGAATTTGTATGACTGGACAGAATTGCAGTGATAAGTGCAATTACCGTCCGGTGGAGATAAGAAGAATTTATGATGGGAATGCCAAGGAGATAATACGGTCTGCTTGACTCAGCTTAAATAAGGGTCCCTAGCCTGTTGTATGTTAGATTAAGTTTGACTTCAGAACAGGTGAGAAGAGAGAGTAAATGTAGATTTCTTAGTAACTAAGTATTTTAGGTGTATGCACTGAATTCCAGTCTATATCTGATCTAGGTTATTGCAAGAACTATCATTGTCATAGATTACTTGAGTGTTCTTTCTAAGTTCTGCGTTCAATATCATATTGCTTTAAAGTGTTATTCTTCTGAGAAATAGAGCCTTATGTGAGACAGATCTTGTCTGGGTAGACTTTTAGGTGTCTTGGTAGATGCTTGTCATTTCTTTGTACACTATCCTAGTTGCCTTTTGGTGTGTGCATTTGTTGTACAGAATATAGTCAACTGACTATTTATTTAATTCTTACAACAGCAGTAACTCGGTGGTGATTAAACCGGGCAGCTCAGCAAATATGGCTGGTCTGTTTGGTCACTTCAATTAGACTTGTTGTATATCTCATTTTGTAGCTATACAATATTAGTACTCATTAATAATGCCTGATGCTATTATGTGAGTATCATTAGATGTCTATCTTGAAGTAATATAATGTTTACGGATATGTTGGATGTATGTATGTGTAATTTCATATGAATATACGATGCTAGGAATATGCTTCGTACATATTCTTTTTGTGTATATACATCTCATTTCGTATACCTACAAACTAACTAGTGCATTATGCTATTATGTTAAAGTATCATAATATGTCTAGTTTAATTAATGTTTTATGTGTATTTCATGTTTGGTATATTGATTTGTCATATGCTAGCCTATCAATATGACGTGTTATATTATGGTGTGCGCATTGGCACACTAACCATCGATTGCATTTGTAGCAGAGGTGTAATGGTACAGACATTACCCACAAGTGTTATGGGGTATATGGTGCTAAACTTTCTCAGTGTATTGTGGGCGTGCGTCCACGGTAATGCATGGAAACCTGGCACAACTACTGGTCACGGCTTGTAAGCCCGGATGACCTGGCATTGTTATAATACACCTACCGACCCTGTGAGCTGCTAAACTAACATTGGACGGAGCGGCTGTACGACACAGAATTTCTGTATTAGCGACATGGACATGGGGCGGCAGAAATGTAATCATTACAGGCGTGTGAGACAATTGAAAAGCCCGTCCCAGACTAAAGACAGTAGGGAGAAGGAGGATGGTGAACGCAGTAGAGCTGGAAGATAAACTTGGCCAGACTGGTCATTGTATATGTTTGTGTTATGATATGTTTTAATTAGGATTGCGCTGATGTAGAACTGATATAACACATTCTTGACTTTCTTTCAAGCTCTCACAAGGAGCACCTATGTTATAGATCTCAAGAACGAGTTATGACTAGGTAGAGCCAGGACTGGCAGACGTTAGAATACCGGCAAGCTGTTCTTTTTTGTGTCTACTGGAGTGGGGATCTGGACCACAGTTCCAGATAGATGAAGTAACAAGTAAAGTTACGTAATGTTTGTCATCAATATCAATATGTATATGATTTCATCATCCTCATCTTGAATCATCAGATGTCTATGATTATGATTAGTAAATAAATGTTGTAGTATTGTAACTCATAGTTCTGTCGTTATCTTTTAATTCCAATTGTGCATACGTGTTGTGTGTGTACATTGGTGGGGGTTCACTTACACACCAAGGAAGGGAGCAGTCAGGGAGAAAAACCTGTACTGAGAATAGTCGTCTATATTCATATATTTAGACTTAAACATCTATCTCAGCTAAACTTCTCTTTCCTGATCCTTGGCGAATATTCAGCACAGTTCATTTCAATTTTGTAACGAGCCACTAGGAACTGTACGTTGGATATTCAAGGGCTTAATCTGTAGTTCAGCCATATAGATTTTGTCCCTAGTCAGTTTCTGACTATCTGGGGTTGCTCGCCAGTGAATAATACATTCATCTAGCCGGTGAGGCACCCCGACTTCTGACAGATTGGGCTTCTCGTACGGTATTTGAATTCGGACTTCTCGCTTTCAATAGACTCCGGTACTAGACCCTAGACATACGATTTTAAAAGTTAACTCTTGTAATCTTCAGTCATCAAAATAGACTATCATCAAATGTAGCTACTTTTAGTTGAGGAAGTTTCAGAGTACATATATAACTTTTCAAAAGTATAACAGATAAGAACTTATGAGAAAAATACCATCATCTATCATTTAGTGTTACCATTAATCATTTATTGATAATTGAACACTTTAATCAGATTTACATTGATGTGTTTGATGATTTAACTGCTTGACTGATTTGCAATTTTATGCTAATATATGCCATGTTCATTTTGACATGTATGCAGTGCATTTTAATGTTTATTTAGGTAAATATTATTGTTGATTACTGTGTAGTATATCTCTCACACTTACTTCACTGCTGTCGCCAGGTACTACTTGAATATTATTTTCAGTTGTCTTTCACTGCTGAGGCTAAACTATACACATTGGATAGCGTAGACTGGCAGTAGTTAACTCTTGTCTTTCTAGCTTAGATCTGATTTTTGATATATACATAGGAGCTTACCGGAATAGAGTCATTAGCAATTATGGCCTTACGTTACCGGAATCCCGAAGAGGACATGAAGGCGCGCGCAGATTTCTCAGAGTCCGCGAAAGGGTGGGGCATAAGAAAAGGCTTAAAGGGGGAGCAACTAGAAATGTATATCATAGCTGAGTTAGAATGGTGGGACCAAGAAGAAGAAATTATGTTTAAAGAAAATGATGAGTTCTTTGGAGCACAAGAGCGTAGCAAAACTGAAGAAGCAGAGATTAATAAACAGCATATGGAAGTAGTCAATGCAGAGAAGCTAACCTTTCTAGCGGAACATAAGGTAGGAGATATGGATGCTCACCCAACCAGGAAGGAAGGGACATCTTTGCCAACCACCGCGGAATCAGAGGTAGTGGACCGGGAACTACAGGTTCTCATTCGACCCAGTCCTAAACGGAAAAGAGGGAAGAAAAAACGTGCCAAGGTCATTTCAAACAGTCACAAACGTGATAACTGTTTGCACCACGGCAATAGTCGTTTGACAGTAGAGGACCTTCAGGAAATCCACTTGACTGCTACGAGAAATGAATCTCGAGAGAAAGAGGAACTGAAGACAACCTTTAATGAGGTCGCAGGCGGAGACCTAGCCGATTCTCACATTCCCTTCTGTTCACAGAATCACGAAGTGGAATTACATCTGACTGAAATAGGGAAGAAGGAAGGAACAGAATCCCAGGTGAATTTCACTGCTGCAACGCGGGAAGAGTCACTAATTATCAGTTCAGATAATTTACCTAGTAACAGTTACCCAGAGGACAACTGTTTGCACTACGGTTTGCCAGTACAAGACTCCCAGGAATCTCATTTTACTTCAACGAGAGGTGAAACTCAAGAGGAAGATGACCTGAGGACATCTTTTAAGGAGGTCGGAGATCGAAAGGTAACCGACTTTATTATTCCCTTCAGCCCAGACGAGGAAGAAGTGGGATTAAATTTGACTGACAGTGGGATGAAGGATGACCCGGAACCCTTTGTGATCTTTGAGGCTGCAGCTCAGGAAAAGACACTAGACATCAGTTCAAATGATTTACGTAGTGTGATGGATTGTGTAGACACCAGCCCATCACAGGATTTACCTCAACTGGACTTAGCCCATGAAAGCACGACCAGAGAGGAACATCCAGACCAGGAAACATTTCCAGTTGTTATCTCGGAGCATACCAGTTCGGAGACTCAGGAAACACCGGGAATTGTTAGTAGCCAGAATATGGACTCTGATATTGTGCAGACAACATTGTCTGTAGTTGCTAAAGAAGAAAATTCTTTGCACAAGATGGAGGAAGAAACGCCTATCATCTCATTAGCTGAAGTTATCAGGGAATTCCAGCAACAGGGACCTGAAGTAACAGAAGTCAAGAGTGGTTTGGAATCAACATTCTTAGGACTCAATCTACCCTTCAGTCAGGTCGATTTGATAGGAGTAGATCAGCTATTTGTGGATACTTTATTCAAAAGTAACACCACTTTATCGCCCTGGAGTAACTATGTTATTTCTCAAGGCTGGACAACTTGGCACACTAAATTTCCAATTTCTAGCACGGTTTTCACACGAAACTCTACTGCAGAGAAACTCAGCCCGTTAACTGATTATCAGGGGAAGAAACCGCGACACCGAGGAGGGAAAATTGTTACGCCCAACTTTGAAGGAGGAAAGCGCCAGTTGAATTTACATCATGGGACCATGATGTGTAACATTATTCCTTTCAAAAGGAAGATATTGATGAATCTGTTAAGGATCTATAATGGATGGAGGAATATCACGGAGACAAGCTTTGCTGTGGCCAGCTTATGCAAGACCTCACTACGGGTACATCCTCGGCTGAAAGGAGTAAATCACGTGAGTGAATGGTGTAAAACAATTGCTGCCCAGAGGCGTAGAAGAATCCCGTTGATTGTGATCTTTCCCAGAGGGGTAAAATTACAACCTCCTGACAATTACCGGATTTTACCAAGCTATTGCATGGAATCCCGGCCGAAAACCAGGTACAAGGACCTATCCAAAGTATCATGGGAGTATGGAAATGGAACGTCTTTATGCAGATGCAGGACAACCCATTGCCACAAGGAATATTGGAAACCTTTAGGCAGATACAGAACGGAGAGTGCTTAGGCATTATTCTGGGATGTACGGCGTGCTTTGACAAAAGATTTCTGGCGGAAACTTTTTTTTTAAGGGGAAAGCTCTGTCACGAATTGGCCGCCTTAACATCCCTGTAACGGAGTGTTTCGGGTTCACCTTGGGTAGTGAGAGTGAACCACACCCGAGGTGTCTCTGGCACTCCCGTGTATTCTAGCCCCAGGGGTTGGACAAGCAGATACACATTTTTACTCTGTGGTTGATCTCATATTAGTTAAGTACGTCTACAAGCCCCTCCAGATTCTAGACCCCCACTAACTACCTACACCTGTTGAACAATGATCACTTAGGCATCGTCCGAGACCACACTCAATCATTATACAAAGAGCAAGTCAACTTACATAAAGTTTATTCTACCCTTGAGAATATAGAACTGAAATGAACATCCTGATAGAAGAATCTATTTACACAAATAGAAGATAGAGTAGAGACAGAATTAGAGATGTAGGTGTCTTCATCGAGTTGAGAAGTAGAGTGGATGCAGATGTCCCGTCCAGTCGGTCCGCCACTCACCCGGCTTCCTTCCAGTGAGATGACTAGAACCTTGGAGACCACTCCGTCTCCCGAACGTGGAACCACAAAAATAGAGTCACTGCTGGATCACACTTCACTGGACCACTGCATCTATATCACTCCCACGGAGTCACTGGTAATACAGTTCTCGAACACTACCGGGTTGGAGACAATCTTCCTGGACTTGGCTCCAAGTATTGGTTACTTCGATGAACTAAATAGTCCCTGACCAATCGAATGGTCTGTCATTCATAGCACAGGCCCACTGCAGAACCGATATGGCCTAGACCAATTCAATGGTCCCTTCATCACATCACCGGAACATGAATGAACAAATGTCAATGACCAATTCAATGGTCCCTTCATCACATCACCGGAACATGAATGAACAATTGTCACGGACCAATTCAATGGTCTCTTACAGTCACACTGTTTGTAGGATCAGATATGGCTACTGAAAAATGTTACTGAGTCCTACTCGAACACAGTTTATATCTTCATACTGAGACAGTACATTAATAGAATCAGACATCTATTTCACGGAAACAATTCAGGTTGGACTATAATCCATAGTCCCTTCCACCGGTTTACACTTGCCCCAAGTCAATAACTGGTGTAGTTCTTCTCAAGACCTGCCCCTAGAGCTGTCCAAAGAACCATTCAAGTGTCTGAAGATCAGTTACTTCTGCGTTTAGGCAGAACCCCCGTCATAATAGACGGACCGGTGTTTCCCTTCGCTGAGCATGTTTACTCAAAATGCTGAAATGTTCCTGGCAAAACCAGAGTATCTTCTATTTTAAAACGATCACAAACCACCACTTCCCACACGTGCACCTTCAGGGCAGTTGTATGTCTTGAAGCAAACTTCACGCATGGTACAGCACATTGGGTACCTGGGGTGGTTGAATCTGGCGTGATAAGTCAAGAACTGAACCCTTCGCTCTGTCACACGAAGTGGTTTCCTGCCAACAACAATTATAGTTGACTGGTTCCTCAACAGGCAAACTCCTGAAAAGGAAGAGCGACCGGTGAGAGTATACTGGCCCAAACATTAGTCCACATGCATCCTACCAATAACTACTCAACCTCAGTCATGCTAGTTAGTTATTCATATAACCAAAGCATTATCTCTATATGGAGAGTAGTAAAGCATGGGTTCACAAATGTCAGCTGGCCTCACAGAACAGCCCGTCAAACAGAGCAAGAAATCAGAATGACGAGTCTGCTCATAGGTCTCACCTATCCCTAATCATCTACCAGTCGTCGCTAACGTCAGTAGTGATACAAGGCTGTTAGGGTTCTAATTTAATCGAACTAAACAAATAGGTAAAGAGTCCCTAGACTCGTTCCTAACATCATCAATGTACATTAAGAAACATAATCTTGATCAATATACGATCCCTCGGGATATAGGAATAATACATGATCACCTACAATATGTACACAAGCCTGTTTGCTGGTGGGACCACCTGCCCACGCCACAGCAAACTCTTCTTATCAGACTCTGCCTTAGAGTCAAGAAGCCTTCTTGAGAATACATGTTCCCCACATGTTCCAAGGGTACTGTTCCAGTTCTGTCCTCCCAAGTGGTTTAGCCTTGGCATGGACTGAACTTCATCGTTGGTTTGGTCTACCAACACATACTTTCATAACTTGCTTTCACATCCCCCATATTCTATATTTCCCCAGTCTCATACAGCCTCCTTGCATCCTTCCATACTTCCAGCACCTTAGCATTCACTCGCACTAGCGCCAGTATGAAAGAAACAGGATAGCTCAGACAAGATTTCAGAACGCATATTTATATCGCGACGGCACGCAGTGTTATCTCGCGTCGATCTATTCGGCGTTCGGAATTACCCCAGGAAGTATCCCATGCCATGACCTAATATATATACACAATGTCACATCATATATATATAGATAGATATAGCACCAAAGCCACTTACCTTTCCACAGAAATCCGCTGTTCCACACAATGAATTCACTATTAAGTTACTACACAATAGTTACATCATTTCTGGTGGCACAGAACTAAGTTCTTCCTTTACTTAGTAACTAAGCACAATGTTGTCTGAATCTCCACCTACCAACTTACCTGGTTTTCTAACCGTTCTTCTGGCTTCAGCAACTGACTGACATAATCTAAGTTCCCATCCGGCACAAGTAACTATGTTTTATTCTAACCCAGCAACCTAATAGATGCAACGATTGGCAATATATAGTACATATATTTGGAACCCAAATCGCCCACATCACATTACGGCGTTCCTAACAGCTGATTCGCGAGCACACGGTAAACAAACCCACACTTAATTGTCACCGGCGTTATCGATCGGTTCGCGAATTAGTATGCAAGGACATCCGCATAGGTAATGAGGTTAGAACAATGGCGTGTGGAACACACGTACAAAGTTAAATGATTTAAACAAATATCTACCTGAATGGAGAGAACTCAGCTTCCAGTCAGCTTCCGAACTGTTCAAGGGCTTCTCAGCTTCCTTTCCATAACAGTCAGCCGAATCATGGTTGAGGTGAGACGCGACACAAAAATGGCTCACATCAGGCCTGCGTCTGTTCTCTTCGAACAAAAGTAAGTGAATGACTGGTTTAGCCAATTTCCCGCTTCGTGCCAACTCAATGCGCACTAGAAGCGAGTGCTTCTTGAGAAAAGATACTTTCTCGGGAAACCGTCATTTCCCGCCTAGAGTTTCTAGATCTCTCTGCACGGGAATTTAGAGCGATACCCAGCATCACGGGTTACTCGAATTTCAGTGTTTCGAGAATATTCTAGATCGTAAGTCCTTCATCGGCTTCCCTCAGTCTATTTTTAGCTGGGAAAGTCCCCGATGACGCGCCAAAATAGTGCGGAATCTTGACGACCCAAGACAGATAATCGCGTTTCGTCACATAGGCCCCCACTTTAAGAGGATCGACCCCGTCGTTCCACTTCTACGCAGAAGCTGTCTATGTCGTTCGTTCTTCTTTCTAAGAGACCGGATGGCGGGTGAGGAAGTCTAACCCGTCAATATTGTATAGAATACTTTTACCACATTCGGTGGGGTGACAAGCTATTCAGTATCACGGGTGATCAACGCCTACTCCGCTACTGCGATCGGGCATCTCGCAGTATCTTGCGGACCAGAGCTCCCGTCTCGACCTGATTTAACGATCGTTCCTGCCAGAGTTTACTGGACTTCTGCAACTCCAGCTTCCCCTTTCGAGGACCCAGCTGGACTGCAGTCGGTCGGATTGAGGGACCAAGGGTCTGTGTCCGTTCCGACACAACCCACGTCTTCCGACCACGGTTCTCAGTGTAGCTAGCACTGCGGGTGTTCCTTTGGCCGGTCATGTTCCCCCGAGCACCGGGCTGAACCGAAGAAGGTACCTGCACATACATATAGGACTTCCTATGGTGTGACAGGCTTTCCGCTACCTGACCTGAACCCCGAACCGTTCTTTCAGCGAATCTCTGCGCCCTTGGGCTGGTGGACTTATCATCGGGCTTCCCCTCATAGCGCATGAGGAGACTGGAATGGAAAGTAGTAGACTTTCCCAGGATCACCACTCCATAGTGCTTGTGGAGCCCCACTTTATCCACTAGGAATGGGCCCTGCCACCCGATTTCGAATTCGTTCCCCTCGATTGGGAAGAGTACTAGAACTCGGTCTCCAACCTCTAAGGATATCTTCGTCTTCGTCCGTTTCTCAGGTGTGCATTTACGGCACTCCGGACAAGACCTAATATACCTGCGCACGTCGCCTGTCATTCCCGGCCACCAATAGTACCGGGATAGACATTTACTGGTTGTCCCTACAGTCAGATGTCCGGTTGGGGACCTGACATGTACCGTTCGCAGCAGATTAGCTCTGAAGCTCTCAGGAACCAACTTACGTTCCCTCTGCCTTTTCTCTGTTCCAGTCTGAATTAACGGTGACTGGTTATCAGAGTTGAACTTACCCTGAGTTAACGGGTTTTCATTGTTGGGCAACCATTCCGCACAAGGACACTCCGTCGCATCCTTGCTCCGAGCATTACTCATTCTATCCGGGTGAGTATTTCGGAGACTTCCCTTTTTAAGACCCTCTTCCTCTGTATCTCTGACCTGCCTAGACTTATGGATGCTAGGGTGTTCTGGATCACCCAGAAACACGTACTTCCGGCCAAGAATTAGGGGATAGAGAGGATCCGGTACGACTGCCGCCTGAATGCGTCCAGTAACGTACTTGCTCCGAATCTCCACATTGGCAATCGGGCAACGTAGCGCTACAGCACTCCTACTGGCTGGCTGTATCTCCGTCATCTCCCCGGTGAGTTGCTCTGGGCCTGTCAGGTGTGATGCAATTATAGCTGAAAATTGCAATCCCGTGTCGTAGAGGCACAACACCTGTCGCCCATTCACTTCTACTCTCTCAACCACTGGAGGTCGTCTAGTTTCTCCATTCCCCTCAACCGACTTCACTTTCCTGCAAGATCTATCCCTAACCTCTGCAAGACAAGCAAAGTGAAAGTCCTTGGCTTTACTCTTGCACTCCCTCGTATTGTGAGTGCTGGACTTGCAGAATTTGCACCATCGTTCACTCCACTTCCTCTTTGGAGAACTAGGTGGGCTATTCTTACCTTGGTTGACGTTAGAGATCTTCTCTAAAGAGTTTACCTGTTTCTTTGGTTCATCAGAACCTTTGGTCTTCTTTGACTTCTTCTTTGACTTACCTTGATCCGGATCTTTCGATCTCGGATCCGTTGGACTGGTGTCCCCAGTCTCGCCATAGACTTCAACGTATCTTTCGGCTAACTTGCTGACTATATCCAATCTCTCAGCCCCATTCTCACCTAAGAAGTTTCGCAAGGGTTTAGACATTTGCATTCGCATCTGATCTACAACCATCAACTCACGCAAACTTTCATACTCCTCATTAAATCCGGCCAAGGCCATCCATTTAAGAAGGTATGAGTTCAATCTCACACTGTATGCTGAAAACAGTTCACCGGGTTCTCGCTTCGCCGTTCGAAACTTCCTTCGGTATGAGTGCGCTGTGATCTCGAATCTCTTCAAGAGAGCCGCTTTCAATGCCGGGTAATCATTCTGTAAACCCGGTGGCAAGCGTGCATACACTTCATAACCTTCGGCACGGAGTCCCTGGGAGAGTTTCAAACACCATTTCTTTTTGTCTAGACCCATTGCAATAGACATGGCTTCATACTTCTCTAAGTATTGGTCTATCCGTTCCTTCTCGGGTTCGAACGGCTGTAAAGGCCATTTCATAGCCTGGTAGTCACGTCTACTGGTTGACTCTGAGCCAGGAGGTTCACCTCCTCCCATAGCTCCATCAGTTACACCTGTAGCAGGCACTTGTGCCTCAAGTAGCTTCATTCGATACTCATGGTCACGTTTTTCTTTCTCGGCTTCCAAGTCAAGCCGTTTCATTTCAGTATCAGCCGCTATCCTCTTTTCCTCAAGAGCCACTTTACTGGCTTCCAGTTCTATTTCTGCTCTCCTCCTCTCTCTTTCCTCTTGGCGAAAATTTCTGTCCACCTCTTGGACATAGGATTTCAAAGCATCTCCTTCAAGACCAGACTTACGTCCAGTTTCCTGAACTTTGTCTAAGTCTAACTCTTGGGTAGACATGTTGACTATGATAGGTGGGTACTCAAGTATGTGTGGGTGAAGCAATACAATGAATCAATAATCAATAGTACTAACTAATCACCACAACACAAATGTCCGTCAGACAGTTAGGAGATAGGTAGAAGTAGTAGAATCTTATGTAGACTGAAGTAGAGGATAAAGACAAAGTCCCTATCCCTATGTGAGAGGTCTACAACACACAAAGATCTTGGAATAATCCCGGACGGGCCCCCACTCTGTAACGGAGTGTTTCGGGTTCACCTTGGGTAGTGAGAGTGAACCACACCCGAGGTGTCTCTGGCACTCCCGTGTATTCTAGCCCCAGGGGTTGGACAAGCAGATACACATTTTTACTCTGTGGTTGATCTCATATTAGTTAAGTACGTCTACAAGCCCCTCCAGATTCTAGACCCCCACTAACTACCTACACCTGTTGAACAATGATCACTTAGGCATCGTCCGAGACCACACTCAATCATTATACAAAGAGCAAGTCAACTTACATAAAGTTTATTCTACCCTTGAGAATATAGAACTGAAATGAACATCCTGATAGAAGAATCTATTTACACAAATAGAAGATAGAGTAGAGACAGAATTAGAGATGTAGGTGTCTTCATCGAGTTGAGAAGTAGAGTGGATGCAGATGTCCCGTCCAGTCGGTCCGCCACTCACCCGGCTTCCTTCCAGTGAGATGACTAGAACCTTGGAGACCACTCCGTCTCCCGAACGTGGAACCACAAAAATAGAGTCACTGCTGGATCACACTTCACTGGACCACTGCATCTATATCACTCCCACGGAGTCACTGGTAATACAGTTCTCGAACACTACCGGGTTGGAGACAATCTTCCTGGACTTGGCTCCAAGTATTGGTTACTTCGATGAACTAAATAGTCCCTGACCAATCGAATGGTCTGTCATTCATAGCACAGGCCCACTGCAGAACCGATATGGCCTAGACCAATTCAATGGTCCCTTCATCACATCACCGGAACATGAATGAACAAATGTCAATGACCAATTCAATGGTCCCTTCATCACATCACCGGAACATGAATGAACAATTGTCACGGACCAATTCAATGGTCTCTTACAGTCACACTGTTTGTAGGATCAGATATGGCTACTGAAAAATGTTACTGAGTCCTACTCGAACACAGTTTATATCTTCATACTGAGACAGTACATTAATAGAATCAGACATCTATTTCACGGAAACAATTCAGGTTGGACTATAATCCATAGTCCCTTCCACCGGTTTACACTTGCCCCAAGTCAATAACTGGTGTAGTTCTTCTCAAGACCTGCCCCTAGAGCTGTCCAAAGAACCATTCAAGTGTCTGAAGATCAGTTACTTCTGCGTTTAGGCAGAACCCCCGTCATAATAGACGGACCGGTGTTTCCCTTCGCTGAGCATGTTTACTCAAAATGCTGAAATGTTCCTGGCAAAACCAGAGTATCTTCTATTTTAAAACGATCACAAACCACCACTTCCCACACGTGCACCTTCAGGGCAGTTGTATGTCTTGAAGCAAACTTCACGCATGGTGCAGCACATTGGGTACCTGGGGTGGTTGAATCTGGCGTGATAAGTCAAGAACTGAACCCTTCGCTCTGTCACACGAAGTGGTTTCCTGCCAACAACAATTATAGTTGACTGGTTCCTCAACAGGCAAACTCCTGAAAAGGAAGAGCGACCGGTGAGAGTATACTGGCCCAAACATTAGTCCACATGCATCCTACCAATAACTACTCAACCTCAGTCATGCTAGTTAGTTATTCATATAACCAAAGCATTATCTCTATATGGAGAGTAGTAAAGCATGGGTTCACAAATGTCAGCTGGCCTCACAGAACAGCCCGTCAAACAGAGCAAGAAATCAGAATGACGAGTCTGCTCATAGGTCTCACCTATCCCTAATCATCTACCAGTCGTCGCTAACGTCAGTAGTGATACAAGGCTGTTAGGGTTCTAATTTAATCGAACTAAACAAATAGGTAAAGAGTCCCTAGACTCGTTCCTAACATCATCAATGTACATTAAGAAACATAATCTTGATCAATATACGATCCCTCGGGATATAGGAATAATACATGATCACCTACAATATGTACACAAGCCTGTTTGCTGGTGGGACCACCTGCCCACGCCACAGCAAACTCTTCTTATCAGACTCTGCCTTAGAGTCAAGAAGCCTTCTTGAGAATACATGTTCCCCACATGTTCCAAGGGTACTGTTCCAGTTCTGTCCTCCCAAGTGGTTTAGCCTTGGCATGGACTGAACTTCATCGTTGGTTTGGTCTACCAACACATACTTTCATAACTTGCTTTCACATCCCCCATATTCTATATTTCCCCAGTCTCATACAGCCTCCTTGCATCCTTCCATACTTCCAGCACCTTAGCATTCACTCGCACTAGCGCCAGTATGAAAGAAACAGGATAGCTCAGACAAGATTTCAGAACGCATATTTATATCGCGACGGCACGCAGTGTTATCTCGCGTCGATCTATTCGGCGTTCGGAATTACCCCAGGAAGTATCCCATGCCATGACCTAATATATATACACAATGTCACATCATATATATATATAGATAGATATAGCACCAAAGCCACTTACCTTTCCACAGAAATCCGCTGTTCCACACAATGAATTCACTATTAAGTTACTACACAATAGTTACATCATTTCTGGTGGCACAGAACTAAGTTCTTCCTTTATTTAGTAACTAAGCACAATGTTGTCTGAATCTCCACCTACCAACTTACCTGGTTTTCTAACCGTTCTTCTGGCTTCAGCAACTGACTGACATAATCTAAGTTCCCATCCGGCACAAGTAACTATGTTTTATTCTAACCCAGCAACCTAATAGATGCAACGATTGGCAATATATAGTACATATATTTGGAACCCAAATCGCCCACATCACATTACGGCGTTCCTAACAGCTGATTCGCGAGCACACGGTAAACAAACCCACACTTAATTGTCACCGGCGTTATCGATCGGTTCGCGAATTAGTATGCAAGGACATCCGCATAGGTAATGAGGTTAGAACAATGGCGTGTGGAACACACGTACAAAGTTAAATGATTTAAACAAATATCTACCTGAATGGAGAGAACTCAGCTTCCAGTCAGCTTCCGAACTGTTCAAGGGCTTCTCAGCTTCCTTTCCATAACAGTCAGCCGAATCATGGTTGAGGTGAGACGCGACACAAAAATGGCTCACATCAGGCCTGCGTCTGTTCTCTTCGAACAAAAGTAAGTGAATGACTGGTTTAGCCAATTTCCCGCTTCGTGCCAACTCAATGCGCACTAGAAGCGAGTGCTTCTTGAGAAAAGATACTTTCTCGGGAAACCGTCATTTCCCGCCTAGAGTTTCTAGATCTCTCTGCACGGGAATTTAGAGCGATACCCAGCATCACGGGTTACTCGAATTTCAGTGTTTCGAGAATATTCTAGATCGTAAGTCCTTCATCGGCTTCCCTCAGTCTATTTTTAGCTGGGAAAGTCACCGATGACGCGCCAAAATAGTGCGGAATCTTGACGACCCAAGACAGATAATCGCGTTTCGTCACAATCCCAGAATATTTTTCTCGGTCTCCAAATTTGAGAGGCCAAATTGAGAAAGAATGAATTAATCACGCTACTCCAAGGTTATCTAGTCGTGAGGTAAGATTATTCACAAAAAGCCTCTAGCCATGACGTAAGCTTGCAGATGGCAAGTAAAATGGGATACTTGAGATGGACACAACTAGATAATTTAAATTAGTCTACACCTTGGAAAACTGCTGACCCAGACGGGCTATGACACCACACAGACACATTGGCACCTTCTTGTCCAGGTAGACCCTGGCTGAATCAACAATGAACTGGGCCAGTGGTTGAATAAAGGCAATTAACGCCAGATGGAGATAATAGCCCCAGGGCTATAAACAAGCCCCATCCACTCTGACTGGCAGACCCAGGTAGGTGTGAAATCACTGATAAGACTGTGAAACTGATCTGGGGCTGGCAACGCAAAACCATCCAGGTGTGACACTATGGTGAGGGTTAGTGGTTAAAAGAATTTGTATGACTGGACAGAATTGCAGTGATAAGTGCAATTACCGTCCGGTGGAGATAAGAAGAATTTATGATGGGAATGCCAAGGAGATAATACGGTCTGCTTGACTCAGCTTAAATAAGGGTCCCTAGCCTGTTGTATGTTAGATTAAGTTTGACTTCAGAACAGGTGAGAAGAGAGAGTAAATGTAGATTTCTTAGTAACTAAGTATTTTAGGTGTATGCACTGAATTCCAGTCTATATCTGATCTAGGTTATTGCAAGAACTATCATTGTCATAGATTACTTGAGTGTTCTTTCTAAGTTCTGCGTTCAATATCATATTGCTTTAAAGTGTTATTCTTCTGAGAAATAGAGCCTTATGTGAGACAGATCTTGTCTGGGTAGACTTTTAGGTGTCTTGGTAGATGCTTGTCATTTCTTTGTACACTATCCTAGTTGCCTTTTGGTGTGTGCATTTGTTGTACAGAATATAGTCAACTGACTATTTATTTAATTCTTACAACAGCAGTAACTCGGTGGTGATTAAACCGGGCAGCTCAGCAAATATGGCTGGTCTGTTTGGTCACTTCAATTAGACTTGTTGTATATCTCATTTTGTAGCTATACAATATTAGTACTCATTAATAATGCCTGATGCTATTATGTGAGTATCATTAGATGTCTATCTTGAAGTAATATAATGTTTACGGATATGTTGGATGTATGTATGTGTAATTTCATATGAATATACGATGCTAGGAATATGCTTCGTACATATTCTTTTTGTGTATATACATCTCATTTCGTATACCTACAAACTAACTAGTGCATTATGCTATTATGTTAAAGTATCATAATATGTCTAGTTTAATTAATGTTTTATGTGTATTTCATGTTTGGTATATTGATTTGTCATATGCTAGCCTATCAATATGACGTGTTATATTATGGTGTGCGCATTGGCACACTAACCATCGATTGCATTTGTAGCAGAGGTGTAATGGTACAGACATTACCCACAAGTGTTATGGGGTATATGGTGCTAAACTTTCTCAGTGTATTGTGGGCGTGCGTCCACGGTAATGCATGGAAACCTGGCACAACTACTGGTCACGGCTTGTAAGCCCGGATGACCTGGCATTGTTATAATACACCTACCGACCCTGTGAGCTGCTAAACTAACATTGGACGGAGCGGCTGTACGACACAGAATTTCTGTATTAGCGACATGGACATGGGGCGGCAGAAATGTAATCATTACAGGCGTGTGAGACAATTGAAAAGCCCGTCCCAGACTAAAGACAGTAGGGAGAAGGAGGATGGTGAACGCAGTAGAGCTGGAAGATAAACTTGGCCAGACTGGTCATTGTATATGTTTGTGTTATGATATGTTTTAATTAGGATTGCGCTGATGTAGAACTGATATAACACATTCTTGACTTTCTTTCAAGCTCTCACAAGGAGCACCTATGTTATAGATCTCAAGAACGAGTTATGACTAGGTAGAGCCAGGACTGGCAGACGTTAGAATACCGGCAAGCTGTTCTTTTTTGTGTCTACTGGAGAGTGGGGATCTGGACCACAGTTCCAGATAGATGAAGTAACAAGTAAAGTTACGTAATGTTTGTCATCAATATCAATATGTATATGATTTCATCATCCTCATCTTGAACCATCAGATGTCTATGATTATGATTAGTAAATAAATGTTGTAGTATTGTAACTCATAGTTCTGTCGTTATCTTTTAATTCCAATTGTGCATACGTGTTGTGTGTGTACATTGGTGGGGGTTCACTTACACACCAAGGAAGGGAGCAGTCAGGGAGAAAAACCTGTACTGAGAATAGTCGTCTATATTCATATATTTAGACTTAAACATCTATCTCAGCTAAACTTCTCTTTCCTGATCCTTGGCGAATATTCAGCACAGTTCATTTCAATTTTGTAACGAGCCACTAGGAACTGTACGTTGGATATTCAAGGGCTTAATCTGTAGTTCAGCCATATAGATTTTGTCCCTAGTCAGTTTCTGACTATCTGGGGTTGCTCGCCAGTGAATAATACATTCATCTAGCCGGTGGGGCACCCCGACTTCTGACATACGAGATGGCCAGAAATGCTTCCTTTAAGATCTATCTCCTCTAAGGATGTGACGGACATATTGTTAAATATATTCTCCCGTTTTGGCTTTCCGGAGAAAATAATTTCAGATAGGGGAACCCAGTTCATATCCAATGCCACTCAATCGGTAACTAAGTTACTAGGCATAAAGCAATGTTTCACCAGTCCCTATCGACCGGCCGCAAATGGTATCTGCGAAAAACTAAATGGGGACCTGAAACATATGCTATCCAAAGTGACAGCTGAAAATCCAGCCGATTGGGATATACTTCTCCCAACGGTGCTGTTCGCATATAGAGAAGTCCCGCAATCAAGCACAGGGTTCTCTCCCTTCGAATTGATGTATGGAGCGAACCCAAGAGGATCTCTCACTATTTACAAAGATATCATATCACAACCTGTAAATATCCAACTACCCATTTCCACCTATGATTTGGTCACTGACACCAGAGACAAAATTATACGTTCCTGTATACTGGCCAGAACATCATTACAGGAGAAAGGTTTTAGGTACAGGCAGTACGCCAACAAAGGTGCAAAGACCATTGTATTAAAACCAGGTCAGGATATTTTACTACTGCTACCTGACAAGAGAGATTTACTATCAACCTCTTGGCAGGGACCGTTTAAAATTGTTAGAAGAATTTCAGAAGTTGATTACGAAATTTCGTTGAATGGAAAAATGAAAATATTCCATGTAAATATGTTAAAACCATACTATGCTAGACAGGACACTGACACGAGTGAGCAGACGCAGCTAACTGATGACAGAAACGAAACGACAGTGACCCAACTGAGTGACATCTCGACAAACGAAGCATCGTTAACGACGCACTCTTACGACAACAAAGACGACGAAGACATATGTACATTACCGACAATATGGGATAACGACAGCGACGACCAAGTTGACGACATATTGACAACGATTAATCTCGACGACGACGACAATGACATTGAGGACAATTTACAAACAGTAGCATCTGTGATAAATCAGACAGACGTAGACAATACTGAAATCCCAGTACCGATTATGAATGACGACGGTAGTATAAAGGACATACAAATCTCTGACACTCTGACACAACAGCAGCGACAAGACATTTTGACTCTCCTTAACGAGTATAAATCTATCTTCTCTAACAAACCTGGACGGACTGACAAAATAACACATTCAATTGTGTTGACAGATCTTACACCGGTCAAATGTAGACCATATTCTATTCCTCTGCATTATAGAGCAAAATTAGACAAGGAAATTTTGGATTTAGAGAAAAATAGAATAATTCAGAAATCTATGTCTCAATATTCTTCACCGATTGTCCTGGTGAAAAAGAAGGACCAAACAATTCGTTTGTGCATCGATTATCGAAGGTTAAATACAATAACCACCACAGATGCGGAGCCGATGAATAGCTGTGAAGACCTCATTTTGAACATGTCTCAATCATCCTTATTTTCAAAGGTTGATTTAGCGAAAGGTTATTGACAAGTACCACTACACCCAGTTTCTAGACATATAACAGCATTCGCAACACCTCTCGGTTTGTACGAATGGAGATATCTTCCATTTGGTCTGAAGAACGCTCCCGCCACATTTGTGAGATTAACTAGATTGCTATTGCACGGAATTAAAGATGTCCAAGCTTATATTGATGATATTTGCATTCATTCTTCTAATATGACTTCTCACTTACTTACACTCAAACAAGTCTTCAACCAAATCTTTCTTTTCGGACTTACTATCAAACCTTCCAAGGTTGAAATAGGCTATAAACAAATAGACTTCCTTGGTCATAGAATTTCTGAAGGCAAACTGTTGACAGATGAGAAAATTGTTTCGAAGATTCTCAATCTAGAAGTTCCTACCACAAAGAAACTAATTAGAAGTTTATTAGGTCTTATAAACTACTATTCTTAATTTATACCAAATTGGGCAGAACTTACATCAGTGTTTTCGAATATGTTGACAAAAGATCATCCATCAAAAGTTTGTAAAAGTACCAGCTTAGAGGATGCAATATGCAGATTGAAACGCATTTTTTCTAATCCACCAGTCTTACGTTTACCAAACATAGATTTACCCTTTATTTTGACCACAGATTCGAGTGCTATCGCAATTGGAGGATGTTTAATGCAAGAAGTGGATGGAGTGAGACACCCAATTCTCTACGTAAGCCGTAAGCTGAAGAAAGCAGAGACCCGTTACTCTACAGTGGAATTGGAGGCATTAAGTCTATTATTTTGTATGCTCAGATTGTCTAAGTTCCTCTTAGGTGCCCACTTCGTTGTACTCACCGACAATTCGCCATTGTTGGTACTTAAGCAAGGTGTTCCCAAAAACCATCGTTTGCAAAGATGGTGTCTTCTTCTTCAAGATTTCGACTTCGAAATCCGCCATATCAGAGGCACTGATAACATTATAGCTGATATTTTATCGCGGCAGACGAATGCGCCAACAGAATAACATTTGGCACATTGACCATTCGCCATACCAGAAATTGTGATATTTTATTCCGTACCATAAAACAGTGTAACTCTACACCTGCTAGAGAATTTTCAGTTAACAGTAATAACACCTCAGTGAATAGGTTACTTATAACACCCACGAACGTGAAACGGTGAGAACTATACGACCAACTATCAAAGCTCTAAGACCAATCCGAGCAAGAGACATTAACTGTGAAACGATTTCATCTAGTCAACTGACATTGATCACGAAAACATGAAGAACACTTATACTCGACATTGAGAACATTCCATACTTGCTGTGGCTAATAGACTTTGCAAACAGCCGAAATAGAACTACGTCAACGACAACACTCAAGAGACAGCCATACTAACTATGAACATTCATGGCACGACACGCTAACAACAGGAGGACAACGCGCACATCATCGTTGGATTTAGTTACTTAGTTAATTAATTAATTTAGTATTGAATATGTATTATATTATTATGTATATAAAATGTGTTAACCTGTAATTTGTACATTTTCTACTATATTATTACAGGTATTTCCATTCATAGGTTAAATAACCTGCCTATGTCATTTTCTCTATGTAAATTATAAACCATTTTTGGGTCATCGTACAAAAAGTACGTATTATCTTAAAGGGAAAATATCGCCTATTCCATTTTTTCTAAGGGAAATAACACTTACCTCAACTTTACTTATATATTTTAACCAAATACTATTTTGATTGAAAGATGTGTGAATGGCAGTGTGAAAGAATTAAATGAGAGAACGATATACTGAGCGGACAAATTGTACTCAAAACGTATTTATTTTAATTTGTCTGCGTCTTTCATGTAAATTGTACTACTTGTCTAATTTATTGATACATGTTTAGCATTTAGTTTAGTACTCTTAGTTTAGGAGTTAGGATACTACATCTAAGCACCACTGCTTGGAATGCCTGATCATGTATTGCACACATTGGAGTAATTCATGATTAAGGATATCCCAACTCGTGACGCTTGGAAATAAGCCACACATTCAGCACACATTTACACACAACTCAAAACTGAACACTATCAATTAAAATGCAGTCACTTTATTAGAAGCAGCAACTTATTAAACACACTAACAAGCCAACAGGGACACATGTAGTCAGATGGGATAAAAATAACAACGTAACTACATATTTAGCATTATACAACATACGAGAGTAAAAGTGTATTGAAATGCACACACAGAACAAGATTTGAAGGTGTACTTAATTAGCCAAGACTTTTGTCTTGTTAATCCTCTTTAAAACAGAGGTTAATTATCTGGGTATCAGTAGGATACTATGAGAAGGACGGGTTGTAGACACAACTAGTAAACGTCACGTAACTTCGGTCGGATAAGCATTTTAAGGACACAGGAGAGAGAGAGAGATCTCTTCACCAAATCAGAGAAGTGGTGTATGGGAGAATACATGAGTGTTGATGCCAGGATGTAGGTTACCAAGTTACTGTCCACCAAACTACATACACCGACTTTATGTGATTCTGTGACAGAATTAGTGCAGAACTAATTACCCTATAACAACCCATCAAATCAGGGGAGAGGGGGAACTCCTGTCACAGCCTCACAGGATACACATTATCGGGTAAACTAACATTAGTTAATTGAGATTAGCCAAGGGCTACAACTCCCGCCCAAGGGAAAGAAGTAAGACCCTCGAAGGCCAGAGTATTCCAGAACCTTCTCGAAGGTCTGGTCAGTGAGTCCACTGTCCCGTGGACACTGATGTGGCCCGCCTATTGCGGGGTCCACGAGGAACTCGAACAGAGTTACCACCCGTGTCGGGTTGCGACACGTGTGGATGGGCAGAGAGAGACGGGACATCGAAGAGGCAACATGGCCTGCCTTAGAGGGACTCAATAGTTTAGACTCAATAGTTTAGACCCATGTGTATTTGGGGTTTATAGACATATGCTAGATAGTATGCTTAGAATGTTTGATGATGTTAACTGTGTGATGATGTTAAACCTCTGTGATATGCAATTCAGTGCGGGCTTGTTAAACCCACTGCGCCAACGCACTGTATGTTGAAATACAATAAATGTTAGATATTCTATTTAACGGAGTTATTGTTGCCTGTGTGAGCCCGAGCTCAGATACCTAGACATACAACACGCTGACATATGTCTCCTCTGCCTTTAACAGCAGTGTGCTTAAAAGTCGCTTAAAAGTCGACAGGGTCGACTTCATTGCACCGGGTTTTATCCCATATGGCTCGGTCTCTTTCCGCAGCACGGAAAGCGTCGCAGAAAGCACGAACTCCGTAGCTTTTAGCGACGACCCACATGAGTCTCCGAAACATTTAACTCGTAAACCGAAGGGTGCGACCCGGAATCGAACCCACAATCTTCGGAGCACGAGTCAAACGGCTTGACCACTTCGCCACAGAGACTCCTAGCAGTTTGCAAACACCAGGACAAGCCGATGCCCTGTTCTACTCAGTTGCAGTTGTCTATACCCATGGAGATCCAAACCCCAGACCTGCGTTTACCGCACCACTGTGCTTTGCTCGTCTATCACCACCTGGAAGGCGGGTTAACGCATCCGCCTTAAATCGTTAACAGAGGTGATCAATCCAGGTGACATACGCTTCAAAATCCGCGACTTAGTATATGTGAATGCCTGTTACTTAATATGTGTGTAAGCGGGACATGATTGATACAGACATTGATAATGCACATTGGGGGCAAGTAACCGCTGATCGTGTTGCATGGAGGGCAACTATCAGAAATGGAATAAAGATAAAGGTGAAAATGATTGCAAATAAAGCACACACAGAGCGTGAGAGACGAAAGATGGTGCATGATGGTGGAAATGACCATGTTTTCACATGCATCCACTGTGGGCGAACATTTACAGCACGAATTGGCCTTATCAGCCATACTCGCCACAGCCATGGGTCGTAGTTATTAAGCCTTTTTGAAGCAACAGTGTACCAAACTATCGTCTGTCAAGACGGAAAGGTGCCAATGAAATTACTTAATACTCTTATTAATAATGGAATAATCTTTCCTCAAGTTTCTAACTCTATAAATAGCCAGGTACAGAATTCCTAGCCAGGAGAGCTTGTTATGTCGAACTTCTTTCAAACGCGGTTACTCTACAGCGCGACGAGCTGTCAATTCTTCCGCTTGATCGACCAGCGCTAGACGCCAACTGTAACCGAGCAACGAGACTCGCTTACGTGCAGTATTGTACTTCTGCAACTCGAGGTAAGATTATATTTCTGCGTTTGTTACCCTAAAATTGGAACATTACTGTGTAGTGGTTAGTTTACTAGCATGCCACGGCGTAGTCTGGGATTCCATGCTCAAGTCGCAGGCTATTTGACGCCCGTAGGTTCGGTTCTAGGGTTGAACAAGTTTAATCAAATATGTATATGAGTAATGTGATTATTACAATAGGTAATATACCGATGAAGAAAGTTAAGTCACCTCACCTCATGTTGGTCTTGATTGAATATATGTCAAAGCCTAATTATTTACTACAAACAGTCGCATTTAGAAGTTTCTGGAAGTCATCAAAGGTAACTAAGATAAAGATATGTCTAACGCCAATGATGTGCATTTATAGAAGATAGTGGAAATAAAGTAGATATAAGATTACAAACTATTTTTATGTAAATAGTAGTTAGCTGGTCTAATATCGCAGTTATCAGTTATTTATCGGTGATCCTTACTGCACTCCAGACAAGTCTCCCCATAACAAATACAGAGGTACCTCAGGTTACGAACGCATCAGGTCACGAATAATTTAGGTTACGAACAACAACTTCGAAAATGTTATGTCTCGCGTAACGAACAGTGCCTCGGGTTACGAACAAAGGCGAGAGAGAGAGAGAGAGAGAGAGAGAGAGAGAGAGAGAGAGAGAGAGAGAGAGAGAGAGAGAGAGAGAGAGAGAGAAGCAAGGTGTAACGTTGGAGACAAACGATCGCGTACAGTACAAACAGTACTACAGATGAGCTTGTGGATCTTCAGAATGAACAGCTAAAGACATTAAAGGAGGATCAGTCGTCCGATGATGAGGGGTCAGTGATCAGTTCGACTGCCAGGATTAAAGAAATGTGCAGCAAGTGGGCAGACATCGAAGACTTCATTGTGAATCATCATCCAAACAAACTTGTTGCTAACAGGGCAGTAAACCTGATGAATGATAACACGATGGCCTACTTCAGAAAGATTCTCTATCAAAGGAAGCGACAAATTTCCCTTGATAGATTCTTGGTGCAGAAAGATTCTCAGTCGGCTGCCAAGAAACAGCGACAAGATACTCCTGAAACTAATGATTCAGAATAACAAAGAAAGTGACGAATTTCTCATGATCGTTTTCTTGGTAACAAAGTTAGACTAAATCTTATTTTTTAAATTTTACATTTAATTCATTTGGTTGTTTTCTTTCTCTTTATTTAATACTTGAAGTACACGTATTCTTTGCGTTTTGTCAGGTAAATGACCGGATGTTAATAAAAAAGAACGATTCTTTCATCTTGAAACGGATTGTCTTTATTTCATTAATTTCAATGTTTCGGGTTACGAACGTTTCGGGTTACGAACCAAGTTATGGAACGAATTAAGTTCGTAACCGGAGGTACCACTGTACTTCATTTGAGAGGATGGTGTTAGGGTTAGTGAATGCAGATTTACACTCATGACGTAGCGGATTCGAAGTCAGTCGCAGTCGATTTGGGAGTAGATCGGTTTGCGTTGATTTTCATAGCGGTATGAACGTCGGCAGTTAAATAAATCAATAAAAAACTAATTGCATAAGAAAGTAATAAATAGCCAATAGGTACTGACATTGATTGCGACGTCCTGTAAAGGGTATGCGAACAACTTTATGTAAGACAAAGGCACGGCTGTATATTCTGTGATGTGGCATTGTGCTTTTGGAGATATGAGGGTGATACAGTGCTGATTGCAGACAACGAGCAGGATCTGCAACATTTAGTAGATGCAACTGTTGCACACAGTGAACAACTAGGGTTAGAATTAAAATGTAGGAAGACACAGATTATGATAGTCACATGGAAGAAGGAAATACTACAATGTAATATAGAAGTGAATGGGAATATTCTTAAACAAGTGAATCGGTACAATTATCTCGGATCAGTCGTAACATCTGATGGGAGATGCCTTGAAAAGATTAGAACAAGAATCGCCATAGCGAAGGTAGTCTTTTCCAAGATGAAAAACATACTGACCAATAAAAAGATGAAAATTGCAACGAGAAACAGAGTGTTGAGGTGCTACATAGAAGCTGTACGTTTGTCTGGGTGTGAAGCGTGGATAATGAGAAGACAATCTGAATAACATCTGATAGCTATGGAGATGTGGTTTCTGAGGAAAACGCAAAAAATACCATGGACAGACAGAAAAATCAATGACCAAGTCCTCCAAAAAAAACCCCCAAAAAACATGAAAATCGTAATCTATGTATTTCCACAAATATCGATGTTTGTTGGTGTTCTGGATACGTTCTGTTGATGTTTCTCCACAAAGCTCGATGTTTGTTGGTGTTCTGAATAAGTTCTGTTGATCTATCTCAGCAAACATCGATTTTTGTTGGTTTTCTGGATAAGCTCTATTTATGTATCTCCACAACTCTCGACACCTGGTGTTCTGGATAAGTTCTGTTGATGAATCTCTCTAAATCTTGATGTATGTTGGTGTTCTGGATAGGTTCTGTTGATGAATCTCCACAAATCTCGATATTTCTTGGTGTTCTGGATAAGTTCTATTGATGTATCTCCACACATATCGATGTATGTTGGTGTTCTGGATAAGTTATATTGATGTATGTCTCCAAATCTCGATGTTTGTTGGTGTTCTGGATAAGTTCCGTTGATGTATCTCCAAACATCTCGATGTATGTTGGTGTTTTGGATAAGTTCTATTGATATATCTCTACAAATATCGATGTTTGTTAGTGGTTTGGATAGATTCTGTTGTTTTTATTTCATCATGCCAGTTTTAGGTTGTAGCATTATAAGTAATGCCTCTCAGCTTGCCTCTGCCTCTTTTCCCGCTGGCCTTTCCAGTCGTTACGATATGGTCCATTAATTCTCTTCTCGCTTCATGAACACACAACATTGTTTTTCTATTTCTTCTAATGTATACGATGTTCTACCATCATAGTCTTTTCCGGGCACCCGAACACTAAAGACGGTAAAGTAATACACAGGAAAGAAATATTTAAAATGACCACCGGGACTGGTGTGTACACGTGATTCATCATCATGTGCCATGTCGACAAGCGTGGGCGGTCGTGTTTCGCCATTTCACACGATCACCAGAGTCGTAGACCAGCTCAGTGTTCTTGTCTCGACAATGCCACGTGGCAAAGCCATCCAGATAGTTACGCCTGTGCCTTCCCTTTGTTCTTTTCCCTTCAATCTTGCCAGTTATCACCAAGTTCTCTAGTTTATTTCTTCTCATAACATGTCCAAAAAATTATGACTGCCTGCGTATAATTTCTCTAATTAGTTTACAGTTTACATCTGCTTCTGTACAATGATTACCGTCATGCTGTATAGAAAATACAACACGGGTTTGTGTTAATACGACCGACTGATCAATGTTGGATTAGGTACTTGGAAAAAATGAATTAGCTACTATAAGAAGCTCGAGGTTCAGTTCCCATTCGTAGAGGATATTTATTTTCGGTTAAGTACTTCTTGTAAAATCTAAAGAGACCTTCAACACGTCTTGGGATTATGATTTTTTGGTGCTAGTCCGTGTTTTTATAGACCAATCGGCACTCGATGGGTCATATGGTCGTCCTTACTTCCTAAGTAATGTCCAGGTACAGGACCCACCTGGAAGCCCGGGTTATGAAGAAAATCCCTGGCAGGCAAGCCTACTACACACAGCGACTACCTGAGTCTTTATAGTGTCCACGTCTATTCGTGCTATTGCTAAACGTGATTGCAACAGACACAAGTCATGGCCCGGCTTTTTCGTCAACCTCTGTATCATCCTGCAGCAACTGTCATATATGACAATTTAATAGCTGTAAAATATGGTTTCGGAGGACAATGCGAAGAATACTATGGACAAACAGAAAACCAATGAGCAAGTCCTACAAAAGACAAATGAAAACCGTAAATTGATTAGCGAAATTGACGTAACCAGTCAAGATTTGTAGGTTCTGTTATGAAGAGAAATGCATTAACTTGAAAACGTAGAGAAAACTGGCCAACGTTTAGGGTAAAGAGCAAGGGGAAGGCAGAGAGGTAAATATCTGGATGGCTTGTCCACGTGGCATAATGTGGGTGAGAACAGAGAGGTGATCCAAGACTGGTGATCGTTAGATGGCCTAACATGACCGCCCACGCGGACAGGCATGGCACACGATGATGATGAGACACACGAATGAACATAAAATATAACTAGAAAAGGAAAAAAAAAACACAAGTACAAGCCACCATTTCAAAAAAATGTGTATCATCAACATGTGCCTTAATATACTGAAGCGCATTAAAAGCGCACCTGAATTATATATACTGATGCTGAGAAACTGCACAAATAAAGTGTGGGAATGGATTTTCCACTTGTCAGTCATGAGATAGAGAGCTAATGGCTGCTGGAATGGAACATGCATGATTCAACCCATGGTCTGTGTACAGGCTACATTCAAACAAAGAAAGTTACACGCGTAACACGATTTCCAACAACCATGACCCTGAAAATGCGTACGCTTAGTGGCAGTATACTCGGTATATAAAGGCTGTTGAGACAAAACATCCAGTACATGTGCTTGAAATGCCACGACTAGTTGAAAACGACCGCCAACGAGCCATTGGTATGTTGGAGACCGGACTGAGCTCGCGGGCCATTGCCAGAAGGATGACCTGCCACCACAGCACTATTGTACGTCTCAATGAACCTTACGGAACCCCAGGCAGCGCCCGGGATAGACTTCGGAGGGGTCAACCGCGAGTTACTACTCCTGAGCAAGATCGTCATACTGTGCTGAGTCACTTAAGGAATCGTTTTCTTCCGGCAAGTCAATGCTTGTATATTTGATTGCGTACCATGTTTAGTTTTAAACCTACTTTTGGTTTGGCAATGAATCAGTTAACTCAGGGCTCAGAGGAAAGGCCAGACGGATACATAATCAGACTGCAGCTGATTCAATTAGTATTGGGACTCTTCTCTGGTTGTGAAGATAATAACAGAGCACGTATGGGAGTGTCCGACGTTCTATGATGTCAGCAGTTCAACATACCTCAACTCTGGACATATGCGATGACATATCGGTTAACACTCTTGCCTTGCCATACAATGGTAATGATTCACCCTATCATTAGAGGTGTGACTATATGTATCCAGCAGTACGGCTCTGAAGTTCGACTCAGTCTAATAACAATGGACATAGCACACATTTATATGATTAGTTTAGGTTTAGTCGACGGATCAACATCACTGCACACGGGTGTAACCCATAAGTGCTCTGTTCTATTCCTAACTCAAGCCTGAGTCCGGAGAATATCCGCTCAGTGCACGAACTCCGTAGCACCGGCGAGGAACCAGAAATCCTTTGGGTAGATTTTTAACTCAAAAACGTTTGCCCGGGCAGCGCCATTGGGCTACTCTTTTTCGATTTCCAACTGTTAAGGGATTTCTTACGTGCCCAACAATACGCACGGGCGTCCGATCTCACTACCCAGAAACCACGGGAAATTTTGTTACTTGAAGTCCACGTGAAAAAAAACACCCGGCTTAAAGATTTATATGAATTATCTGGAAAGACAAGACGAGGTAGAGAACTGGTAACCAAACTTCATAAGCCATGGTCTAGAAAATGCACAGGCCAAACATTTAACCCAGCAACTTCAGTATATGGTATGAAACCAGTTTGATCTTTAACGATGTCTGTCGGCTCTTTTACTGTGTCTGTCAATTCTTTAACTATGTCCGTCGATTATTTAACTATGTTTGTCGGTTCCTTTACTATGTCAGTCGATTAATTAACTATGTCTGTCGGTTCTTTTACTATGCCCGTCGATTATTTAATTATGTCTGTCGGTTCTTTTACTATGTCTGTCGATTATCTAACTATGTCTGTCGGTTCTTTTACTATGTCTGTCGATTCTTTAACAATGCTTATCGATTCGTTAACTATGTCTGTCGATTATTTAACTATGTCTGTTGATTCTTTAACAACGTCTGTCAAATCTTTACATATATCTGTCGATCCTTTAACTAATATGCTTAGGCCAAACATTTAACCCCGCAACGGCAGTATTTCGTATGAAACCACTTTAATATTTAATGATGTCTGTCGGTTCTTTTACTATGTCTGTCGATTCTTTAACTATACCTGTCGATTATTTAACAAAGCCTATCGATTCTTTATCTATGTCTGTTGATTGAGTATATCTGATGCAATGCCACCCAACCTCTCCTCTCTGCTAATCTTTCAGCTCCTCAGTTGATTAGGATGAATGGAAGATCTGCACGCGCTGAAGGTCAACACAACAGCCTTGACCATCTTCCTGCTGCTGTTGAGTGCCCTGGGCATTCTGTGGACCGTGTTCTGTAGCTGGCTGAGCGGCAGAAAGAAGCGGCAACGAGTGGCCAACAACGCCCATGGCGACGACTTGGCTCTACATGTTGAAACTCCATTGACTGGGTAAAGTTGATTAATGGCGTCAGAATTTCGTTTTTAATGTTTGCTCGCTTTGAGCTCAAGAGTAGTTCATACACGCGATACTACAACTTCTAGTGCCCTAGACTGATTTTTGCATGTGGATTAGCTTTCCTTATTACCAGTACCCTTCCCTATCAGGCGAACCAACTCTAATTTCTGAGGTACTTGTAATTTACGTCCCAAAATCAAGGTCGAGAAGTCAACATTTTAGTACAACGGACCAGTCTAATGATTGAATCCGCTATCTCGGCATCAGCGCACCGGATGGTTAAGGACAAGCGCTCTTATTCATTCGGTCATGCTGACCTCCGCGTAAGGATATGAACTAATTATGTCGACTGAAAAAAGACAGCAATAAACAATGTAGTTCGTGACCCTTCAGAGATTGTACTGACATGCTTCCGGGGTTTGTGTAGCGTGATCTACATGTTCAAAAGAATGGCGGCCGGCCGGTCACTGAACTAACTGGGTTGCCTTATGCAATAAAATGTGGGTGCTGGTTCTCCAATGACTGCCACTTCCATCTACGATGAACTGTATTTTTCGTGGCGGAATTTTGTTTTGACATTCTAGCAGCGGCATTATGCATAGTATACCTGTGCAGGCTGTTGATTTGTCGATACTCCTGTCCGTTCCATTTCTCATACAGGGCACTGAGGAGCATTTTGTGTGATATTCACTGGCAAAGGAAGGGAGCATAATGGGGCTACCCTTTGCCGTGAAGTTGGAACCGCGACTAACTAACTAAATTGTTGAACGTTTTGTCTGCCATGTTTTTCTAGCTACATTTCACTACCAGTTTTGCTTATCGAAAACAGTATTTTCCCCATTGTGGATTCTAATAACGAAGACACAAACATAAGGCTGCGGTATTTTATGCGAGTAACAAGTTCGTGTTGTGAATTAACATTTCTCAAGATATCTCCATTACTCTTTATATCCGCAGACGCTGTTCTCATCTAATCTCATCTCATCTTGTTCCTCTTGTACCCTGCTGTGTGGAGGTGAAGCATAAACAGCGGGAGAGTGCCCGTTTATGGGCTTCATGTTCTCATCATTCTTCTATAAAACCACATCTCCGCCCCTTCCATATAATTTCTAATTTTCTCCTAATTGTCCGTGATTGGCTTCCATACATGGGGACTGGCTCAATATAGCCCTTAAGAACTCTTTTCCTCAACCCGATTGACAAAGATAAAATGCAGAGAATATTCTTCATATTGTGTAATTCTGCCTGTGCTGGGGTAACATTTAACCTCCTGTATACATATTTCATCTGCTGTTATTAAACTATCCAACTAAGTGAATACATTGACTCGTTTAAGATCGATTCCATGTTCTTTGATGTTGCACTTGGGTATTCAAATTTTATAATAACCATTCCATCCATCATGTGCTATGCCGATAAGCGTGGGCGGTCATGTTCTGCCATCTCACTCGATCACCAGAGTCGTGGATCAGCTCTGTGTTCCTGTCTCGACCATGCCACGTGGCCAAGCCATCCAGGTATTTACTTCTCGGTCTTCCCTTTGGTCTCTTCCCTTCGATCTTGCCAGTTGTCACCAAGTTCTCTAAGTCATTTCTTCTCATAACATGTCCAAAAAATTGTGATTGTCTACGTCTAATGACTCTAATCAGTTTACGATCTTCATTTGTTTCTTGAAGGATTTGTTCATTGGTTTTTCTGTCTGTCCATGGTATTCTTTGCATTTTCCTCAGAAACCACATTTCCTCTGCCATGAGATGGATTTCAGCTTGGCTGCTCATTGTCCACGCTTCACATCCATACAAAAGTATAGGTTCTATGTAGCACTTCAACACTATTTTTCTCGTTTCAATTGATATCTTTTTATTGGTCGGTACGTTTTTCATCTTGCATAAGTCTACATTCGCAATGGCAATTCTTGTTCTAATCTCTTCGAGGCATCTCCATCAGATGCTACGACTGTTCCGAGATAACTGTATAGATTCACTTGCTTCACATTGTGGTATTTCCTTCTTCCCAGTGACGACCATAATCTGTGTCTTCTTAATATTGAGTTCTAACCCTAGTTGTTCACTGTGTTCAACAACCGCATGTACTAAATGTTGCAGGTCCTGTTCATTGTCTGCGATCAAGGCTGTATCATCTGCATATCTAATGTTATAACCATTACTTATGTTTTTATGTTATTCAGACTAAGTCCTTTGTTTTTACTTTCTGTTACAATTAAAATTATAATTGAGTTGAGTTAAGTTGAGCTAAGAACCGACATTACTGCAATCACGACATTCCCATACGTGCTCCGTAACCTCGTTCAGCAGACAGCGAAGAGCCATCCTACTAAACGTTCCCACTGCTATCTGATTGAAAGATCTTCTGGTCTTCCCTCTCAGTTTTGAGATTCTTCCAGAACCCCTGCCGATCCCCCGCTATATCATTCGTTCCCCATATACAACATGCCATCTGCATTACGCAGGTTGTTTACATTGCGCCCACCAACTAATATTCCAGGCATGGAGCGGATTGATTTCATTATTATTTCGCTGTACAAGTTGCAAGATCGTGTGATAGTAGACAGCCCTGTCTAACGCATTGTTTTGTATGTTGAAACATCCGCTATTAGTTGTCAGTTCTTATGGCTGCTCTTTGTTTCCAATTCATGTCCCTTATTATTCATAGATCTGTGCGTTGGCATTCTGTCAGAGGCATTATGCATAATATACCTGTGCGGGCTGTTGGTTTGTCGAGACTCAACGTCTGTCTAAGTTACCACACCCATTGAACCTCTAAGTCACCCCCACCCATTGAACCTCTAAGACACCACACCCAGTGAACCTCTACGTTACCCCCACCCATTTAACCTCTAAGTCATCACACCCAGTGAACCTTTAAGTCACCCCACCCATTGAACCTCTAAGTTACCCCCACCCATTGAACCTCTAAGTCACCACACCCAGTGAACCTCTAAGTCACCCCCACCTATTGAGCCTCAAAGTCACCACACCCAGTGAACCTCTAAGTCACGACACCCAGTGAACCTTTAAGTCACCCCACCCATTTAACCTCTAAGTCAACACGCCCATTGATCCTCTATGTCACCCCACCCATTGAATCTCTATGTCACCCGACCCATTGAACTTCTAATTCACCCCACTCATTGAACCTCTAATTCACCCCACCCATTGAATATCTAAGCCATCCCACCCACTGAACCGCTAAGTCACCCCACCCACAGAACCGCTAAGTCACTCTACACCCTGTGTCTCTAAGTCACCCCACCCATTGAACCTCTACGTCACCCCACCCTTTGAATCACTAAGTCACCTAACCCACTGAATCGCTAAGTTACCCCACCCAATGAACCGCCAAGTCACCCTGCACCCTGCGTCTCTAAGTCACTCCGCCCCCTGTGCAGACCACATTGAGAAAGAAATGCAAAACGACGTTCAGAAAATAAATATTGCTTCCGGTAAAATGCTGACGGCATAACGGTGTTTTTTTTTCTTCTTCAGAGGACGCTGTTTTTTGTTTTTATGGGGAGGATGTGCTGTTTTTCGTATCCGTTTTAAGAAGTTTTTCACAAGAAACCACAAACGGCAGCTGGCGGATGGAATTTAGAGGCAGCCGACATATAATTGGTGGTTATGGTCTCAAATCGGATAACATCAAACAAGAAATGGGAAGAGCGAGTATTAATATATTATGTAATTATGAATGTGCAAGATGAGATAGAAACGAACAAGGATTAAGACAAGGGAGGATTTTACGATTATCTAGAGAGAAGAAAGGCGAAGAGTTGTAGCAAGTATCATGGATCTGCAAACATCAACATCTGTAAAAGGATATAGGGCCATGTCAGACAGTTTTCTATTGGTAAAATTAATCGGCAGACCTTTCAACATAAACGTCATTCAAATATATGCCCTAACAGGAGAAAGCAGTAAGGATAGTATAGAGAAATGTTATAATGATATGATGAATGCTTTAAAGAAATGTAAAAATTCAGAAATAAATATCATAATGGGTGATTTCAATGCGGAAGTAGGAAATCAAGGCTATTCATACACAGTGGGCAAAATGGTTTGGCAGAATGAAACAAAAGAAGATATAGACTTGTAGAATGGGCAAAAGAGCAGGACATTCTTGTCGGAAACACCTGGTTTAAGCAACTTCCTAGAAGAGTATGGGCATGGAGGAGTCCTGACAGCAGGATTATAAATCAGATTGGTTACGTCCTGATTGGCAGAAGGTTTCAAAATGCATTAACAATCGCAAAAATAGTTCCCACTGTTACAGTGATCACAGATTGATTACAGGCAAATTGAATGTAAAATTAAAGAAAGTTAAATATACACCAGGAAACACTAAATATGATCTGTGTACATGGACAAATGACAAGGAAATACAAGACAATTTTAATATAGAAGTAAAGTACAGATTTGATATATTGTCTGATCTAGAGATCCTATTTCAAAATGTGGATGATCAATGAGAAATGTTGAAGAATTTAATCAGTTAGGCTGCAAAAAACTATTCCAAAATTAAAGAAAGTGGGTCGTAAGAAATGGACGACTGAAGACATTTTACAACTTATGGAAACAAGAAGGCACAACAAAAATACTCCTGACAAATATGAAGAAATTCACAGAAAAATCAGAACATTATGTAGGGAGGCAAAAGAAGCATGGCTGGAGACAAATTCTTTAGAAATTTAAAACAACACAACAGTAAAAATACCACATTAATGCACACAAGCATTCAGGAGCTTATTAATAAAAGATCAAGCTCATGAACAGGCTGCCTAGAAACAAAAATGGAAAAATAATAATAGATAAAGATTTTATATGGTTATGTGAAAAACCTTTATGGTGATACCAGAGAAGAACACAGGAAATCAATTGGGGAACCCGTTGAGGCCGCTGAGACAGTTACATAAATAAACACGCATAGTATTGTTTGGCGCTCACAGAAGGAGAAGAAGGAAATGGAGACTAGAGGACGCACAAGACAACATAAAAATTGAAAGCTATAGTTGCCGACAGGGATTCGAACCTGTCACCTCAAAATGGCGACAGCGTCTCGCTGCGGGAACTATGTACTTCGACGCATGACCAACTAGACACCCCGCTCCCCCCCCCCCCCTCAAAAAAAAAAAAGAACTTGATGAGAACTGGCAAGTTCGAGGGGAAGAGAACAAAGAGAAGGTAGAGAAGTAAATCCCTGGATGGCTTTGCTACGTGGTATGGACGAGACAAAAACACTTAGCTGATCCACGACTCTGGTGATCGAGTGAGATGGTACATCATGATCGCCAATGCTCATCGGCATGGCACATGATGAATGAATGAATTGTTAGATTTAAAAAAACAAAACAAAACATTAATGTCATAAAACGTCATTTCCTATAAAATTCTACCTCCGTTAAGCTACTTTTCTACTTAAGCGCCACCATCATTGAGGCACTTTATCGTTGAGACGAAAAGACTTCAAACGAAATTAGGTTTCCAGAGAACGGTAACCAAAGACAGCAATCGCCACTTTAACAATTTTAGCCTAAAGAGTAAATAATGCACAAGGAAGAAATCTGTTCAAATAGGTCACAGTCTAACACATGTCTTCCACCGAATATTAGCGGAACAATTGTAAAGATATAGATCAATTAAAGATAGAAAACTCAAAATCAGTCCTTGCACTGTGCAGGTGCCACAAACAATATGTTGCATGATTTATTGCCTGGTATATTTCACTGCATCTCAGGTGCATACTGCAGAGCTATATATAATATGAAGTGAATAAATAAATAATACTTAAGCTGAAATACATAGTCATGTTTTTGCTTCGAATGTGGAGCATTTGTTACCCTCACGGTAATTTCAAATTTAATACGAACTCTTTCTGTTAGCATATAACCGGCTGTAACCGCCTAATTGCTAACACTTCACTATATTTGAGCAATCGTTTACTATTCGTCGAATACGGTTTACGAAATGTTTTTTTCTTTGTTAATGTTCTGCCCATAATGTAAGAGATGTTGAGAAATTGACGATAACGGCGTTTTATAGCCTTTTGGCTGAACAAGGATCTATGGAGATTGATTAACTCTCTTTTCCACCCACACCAGTGTATGTTTGGCTACTCTGTTCACTAATTCTCTTTTCGTTCCACCTATGTAAGTTGCTTGGCACTCACACTGGAATTGATAAATGCAGTTTGATTTGATGTATGGAGACATTGGTTCTTTCACAGATGGAGTAGGCATCGGGGTGGTTTTATACCTGATGACTGGTTCAGCAGCAGAGAATGTTTGGCTTACTGCTGTTTTAAGCCTATCGCGTATTAGTTTAATGGCTTCGTCCCCTCGAAAACATTTTTCCCCCCATACATCCTATTACAGGACATCGCTGTCAACACCAGCATTTTACCGCTGTTGTTGATTTCTTGGCAAGATTACGCTCAGTAGTTTGCCATTGCTTTCTGAGCGGCCAGCTCACATATCCCGTAAGTAACGGGCTCGGCGAGAACCGCTACCGATTCTCGCGCAGCTACGTTCACTCACGTGGATAAACGGGATTACTCGAAAGGTTAGCAGAAGAAATACTTGAAGTTTGGGGAACCGATGATTCTGCAGGGGTGACTTTTGGGTGGCTGGCAGTGACGCTTGATGAAGTCGGCTGGATATCCATTAGATTGTGGAGTCTGGTGAAAGATGTCCAGTTCCTCTCTTAGAGTGTCATCAGAGCAAATTTTTTTTCTGGCTCGATTAAACAGAGTCCTTACCAGACCACTGATACTGGGCAGGTGCAAAGCTAATGAAATTCAGTTATTGGCAAGTCCAGGTCTTTGGATGTTGCCATCGTCCCGACGTCGGATTAGGGTGTTTAATAACGATAAGATGGTATTGTGCGCGTGGTCAACAAACACAGAGATGTCTTGTGGGTTTGGTTCATGATGGAGTGGAGCAGGGGGCTGCGTGGTCTCGAGATATGGTGTCCGCCTCGAGTGCTGGAGGTCCCGGGTTCAAGCCCCGGTGATACCGGGATGTTTTTCTCGTGGACTTCTAGTAATAAAATTTTCCTGGTCTCTGGGTAGTGAGATCGGACACCCGTGTGTATTGTTGCGCACGTAAAAAATCCCGTGGCAGTTGGAAATCGAAAAAGAGTAGTCTAATCCGCTGCCCGGGCAAAATTTTAAGTTAAAAATCTACCCAAAGTATTTCAGGATCCTCGCGATGCTACGGAGTTCGTGCACTGAGCTGAGTTTCTCCACACTCAGATTTGAGTTTGGAGGAGGACGGAACACTTATGGGTTGCACCCGTGTGCCGTGATGTTGATCCATCGACTAAACTAAACTAAACTATAGAGTGGAACAATTCTTCTTGTTATCCGGTCTCTGTGATGAATAATATATCATCCACATAGTGGCGCGATAGAAATGATTTGTAATGAGTACACTACACGTGAATCAGTTAACGAGGGAAACATAGAACCCGCACCAATTAGAAGAGGAATGCGTCAGGGATGTTCTATCCACATAACATTTTCATGCAAGTTCTGAAATGACCATGACAAAAGCAACCCAGCGATGGAAATAGGAAGTTAAAGTCAATGTAGAACGAATTAGTACAATAATATACATAATAGGAGACACCGAATAGTCAATCTAGGAGTTACTAAACAAAACAAGAAGAGTATCATCATCCATCACGGAGGTGATTATTTCCTTTCAGTTATTACTTTCATTCACTCTGTTCCGCAGCGGTTTCAAGCTTTGCGTTTGGGGAGCATTGATAGACGGTTCGTTTGCACTTTGAATGGATAAGAGCGGTCGCTCTTAATCTTTCGGTTTGCTGATGGCTAGGTAGCGGGTTCAACCCCTACACCGGTCAGTTGGACTAAAATGTTGACTTCTCGTCCTTGATTCGGGCAGGTAAATTACAAGTACCTCATATTTCGGAGTTGGTTCACCTGATGGCGAGGGACACTGGTAGTAGGGAAAGCTATTCCACACGCACTAATCATTAGTACATTACAGGTATTAGCACGGGTGTGGACTAATCTTGAGTTCACAGAGACGAACGGGAAAAAAAACTCAGAGTGCGCACCACACACACTTGTGTCCCTTCGGTTCGACAGTAGATCAGACTGTGAAATAAACACTCTTATATCGTCACAGCCGGCCGCTCAGAAAGCAATGGCAAACTACTGAGCGTAATCTTGCCAAGAAATCAACAGACAGCTGAAAGATGCTGATGTTGACAGCGATGTCCTGTAAAAGGATATGCGAATTAAAAAAAAACATATCGTCACACTGACAACAATGTGGGCAAGAGTTGGGTGGTGAAGTGGTCAAGTGGTCACGTCGCCAGTCTAATGAGCAGAAGACCGTGGGTTCGTTCTAGAACTTCGTCATTCTGTTTACGAGTGCGGTTTTCTTAGAATCCTTGGGTGTTCGTCGCTGGAGCTACGGAGTTCGTGATCTGTGCAAGACTTTCGCCAGGCCGCTCTTTAGAACGAGACTGAACCTTATGGGATAAAACCTAGTTCAGTGAATCGCCCCAGTTGTCTTTACAGCCCCGTAAACTGTACAACTGAACAACTAGCGCGAACTATACCATTAAACGTAAAACAAACCAGAAATAGACAGACAAAGAAGTGGGATATAAATAGCGAAACGTAAAGCCAAGTAATGATTCAGAATGAATTTAATAATGTGTGATTAAAAAATGTATACCATAGATTCATTTGAAACTGACATTAAAATCTCGTAAAATCCGGGCTATTTTTGTGCGACGCAAGCCTATTAGGGGAGAGAAAAGAGTTTTAGAGGCTAATGTAACAATAACTAGGAGTGCTGTAAACATGTTTTCGCTCATGTTGGTACTTCCCGATGGGTCAATACTGTCTGACGAACACAACTGGTGGTGAATCTCTGGGTTTGGTGGTTGATTTAGCTCTCTCGGTACCAAGGGACTCATCAAATGTGTAACGTATTTTATCACAGCCAGTGTTTGATTAATTCACCCTGTCTTGGCTATTGCTACATTTCCTTTTGTCCAGGAAGTGCAATATTAATTCAATCTGCGTTGGTTATTGCTACACTCCACTTTCTCACAACTAGTGTTAGAAAAGCCGGTCACTCTGGCCGAGGGGTTACAATACTTTCTCCGTAATCCCGTTTATCACGCAGAGTCTCGTAGCGGGCGAGAACTGAGAGCGGTTCTACACCCGCTGGTGACTTGCGGGATAACTGAGCCGGCCGCTCAGAAAGCAATGGCAAACTACTGAGCGTAATCTTGCCAAGAAATCAACAGACAGATGAAAGATGCTGCTGTTGACAGCAATGTCCTGCAAAGGATATGCGAATAAACAAAAAGGTGTTAGAAAAATTCTTCATATTATTATAATAGTACCCGCCGTGTGGCTTTAGCGTTCATGTCTGTCGACCGCCATCTGTCTCTTGTCTTGCCAAACATTTCTGACATCGACCTTCCTCCGTGTCATGATGTCAAACTGTCCAGCTTCTTCTGCCATTAGTCTCCTCCCTGCCCCTCTTCCCCTCCAACTTTCCCGTTGTGGCGACATGCTCTAACTTTCCTCTCCTGATGACACGCCCCAAAATGTAGACTGTCTTCTTCTGATGCTGGTAACCAGTTCTCTTTGTGGGTGAACTTGTTTCCTAAAGATATCTCCATTGCTCTTTCTATCTGCCAACAATGTTCTCATAATTCCTCTATAAAACTAAAACCCAGCAGCTCTCACATATTTCCTCAATTGTCTGCTACGTGTCCATGCTTCACATCTGTCCATCAGGGAGTCTCCGTGGCGAAGTGGTCAAACCGTCTTCCTCGCACTCCGATTGTTGTGGGTCCGGTTCCGGGCTAAGTCTTTCGGTTCACGAGTGCATTTTTCTAGGAGACCCCTGGGGGTGGTCGCTGGAGGTACGGAGTTCATGCTTTGTGCGACGCTTTCAGCAGGCCGACCCACGGAAATAGACCGAGCCATATGGTACCAAACCCGGGTAAATTAAGTCGATCTTCTTTGGAGTATCCGTAGCGAAGTGGTCAAGCCGTCTGACTCGGGCTCCGAAGAATGTGGCTTCCATTCCGGACCGCGTCCTTCAGTTCACGAGTGTATTTTGTCCGGAGACTTCTGTGGGTCGTCGCTGGAACTACGGAATTCGTACTTTATGCAGCGCTTTCGGCGGTTCGCTGCGGAAAGAGACTGGGCCATATGAGATAAAACCCGGTGCAATGAAGTCCACCATGTCGACCTTAAGCGGCGTTATCTGTGCATTAGGATTGGCAGAATATAGTATAGTACTTAAGAAGTCTTTTCCACACCTCGATTGGAAAAGAAAAACTGCATGGCATATTGTTCCTCTTGTGACATGCTTCCTTTAATTAATGAGTATCTCCCCAAGCAGTTTACTGCTATGGATCCGTATTTTGACAGCGTCGTCACAGTTTGTAGACCTGATTACACTAGGAATAGGTGACCATTTGACCCCTCACTTTAGCATGTTACAGCGTCGTCACAGTTTGTAGGCCTGATTACACTAGGAATAGTTGGCCAATTGACCCCTACTTTAGCATGTGACAGCGCGGTCACAGTTTGTAGACCTGTTTTACACGGGGAATAGGTGGCCATTTACCGCCCCTTTTAGCATGTGACGCGCCATCACAGTTTGTAGACCTGATTACACGGGGAATAAGTGGCCAATTTACCGCCCACTTTAGCATGTGACACGCCATCACAGTTTGTAGACCTGATTAAACGGAGGAATAGGTGGTCAATTAACCCCTCACTTTAGCATATGAAAGCGCGGTCACAGTTTGTAGGCCTTATTACACGGAGGAATAGGTGGCCAATTGACCCCTCACTTTAGCATGTGACAGTGCGGTCACAGTTTGTAGGCCTGATTACACGGAGAAGAAGGTTTCCAATTTACCGCCCTCTTTAGGATGTTACAGCGTCGTTACAGTTTGTAGGCCTAATTACACGGAGGAAATGGTGGCCAATTTACCGTCCACTTTAGCATATTACAGCGTCGTTACAGTTTGTAGGCCTGAGTAAACGGAGGAAATGGTGGCCAATTTACCGCCTACTTTAGCATGTTGCAGCGTCGTTACAGTTTGTAGGCCTGATTACACGGGGGAAATGGTGGCCAATGTACCACCCACTTTAGCATATTACAGCGTCGTTACAGTTTGTAGGCCTGAGTAAACGGAGGAAATGGTGGCCAATTTACCGCCTACTTTAGCATGTTACAGCGTCGTTACAGTTTGTAGGCCTGATTACACGGGGGAAATGGTGGCCAATGTACCACCCACTTTAGCATATTACAGCGTCGTTAAAGTTTGTAGACCTGATTACGCGGAGCACATGGAGGCCAATTTACCGCCCACTTTAGCATGTGACAGCATCGTCACAGTTTGTAGGCCTGATTACACGGAGGAATAGTTGGCCTATTTTCCCCTCACTTTAGCATGCGACGCACCCAGGGGGACAACCCGCGTTTGACAGTTTCCGTGACATTATCTGCGCAGTAATATATTAACTTAATAAGGGAAGCAAAGAATAGTTAGTTAGTTAGTTAGTTAGTCACGGTTCCAACTTCACGGCAACGGGTCGTACCCATATTGCTCCGTTCCTGTGCCAGTGAATATCACAAAATGCTCCTCACTGCCCCATGTGAACAATGGAATAGACAGGAGTGTCGGCAAGCCAACAGCCCGCACAGGTACACTGTGCATAATGCCGCCACCAGAATGCCAACACAAATGCAAAGAATAGCAACACTGTAGCCTACCACGCATGTCGTAAGAAGCGACTAAGGAGGCTTGATGGTTCCGTCGCCCTGCTACTGAGTGAGTGCGTGGCGCGACACTGTGAGCTGTGAGTTTCGTGTGAAATGCTTTTGAATCTGGCTGAGGTGTTTTGGAACGTGACTGCATGTTCGGAGCTATGGCAGGTGGCTATGTCCCAGAGTTGACCGGTTTTTGCCTTATGCAGAAATGCGTGGCTGCTGGGCTTCTGGTTGACTGCCACTGCCGTCGGTGATGAACTGTATTTTCGTGGACTGTGTGGGTGAACATCTAGGAAACATCCAGATAGGAAATGACTGCCGATTCCATCAGAGATGAATTGGGTGTTTCGTGGGGGACTGGTGTATTGACATTCTGGCGGCGGCATTATGCACAGTGTATCTGTGCGGGCTGTTGTTTGTCGAGACTCCTGTCTTTTCCACTTTTCACATTGGGCAGTGGGGAGCGTTTTGTGTGATATTCACTGGCACAGGAACGGAGCATAATGGGGACGACCCGTTGCTGTGAAGTTGGAACTGCAACTAACTAACTAACTAACTAACTATATTAACTTACGGTTCTGTACTTCTCGCCCTTCTGAAATTCGTATTATAACTTAAGTAGACCCGCAAATCACGTTTTATGTAGACGTCTACATTTGTTCTAGTATGTGTTATTAAATTTAGCTTCCATTTTTACGTATACTGTGTAGGTCCCCAAAAAAAAAAGGGGGGGGGGATTTATAGTGAGAAAATACGAAAGGGGGGGGGGGGGATGACATTCTGAACATGTGGTGAAGGGGTGCATGGGCCAAAAAAGGTTGAGAACCACTGCTCTAGACCTCCCTCGATCATTTGATCTACGTTACTATGAACAACTCACGTGAACTATATCACTAAACATATAACAAATCAGAAATAGACAGACAAACAACAAAGAGAGATATAAATAGCGAGATGTATAGCCAAGCTGTGATTCAAAGTGAATTTAATAATGTGTGATTAAAAATTATGACGTTGATTCATTTGAAACTGACGTTAAAATCTCCTAACATCCGGGCTAGTTTAGTGCGACGGAAGCCTATTTGGGAAGAGAAACGAGATTTAGAGGCTAATGTAATAATAACTAGGTGTGCTGTAAACATGTTTTCGCTGATTTTGCTATTTCCCATTGGGTCAATACACATTGTCTGAGCAACAACATTAACTCTGTCAGTAGTGAAGCTCTGGGTATTGTCGTTGTTGTAGTTATCTCAGTACCAAGGGACTCATCATATGTGTAACTAACTTTATCACAGCCAGTGTTTGGTTAATTCACTATATCTTAGTTATTGCTACATTTCCTTTTTGTCAAAGAAGTTTTATATTAATTCACTATGTGTTTGTTATTACTACATTCCCTTTTTGACAAGGAAGTATTATATTAGTTCACTCTGTGTTGGTTATTGCTATATCCCACACTGTCATTGTGTTGTGTTAATCCACACTGTCTTAGTTATTCCCATTTTTACAAGGAAGTTTTATATTAATTTATTCTATCTTAGTTATTGCTCCATTTTCTTTTTCGCAGGAAGTGTTGCATTAATTCACTCTTAGTTATTGCTGCATTTCCTTTTTTTGTCAAATAAGTGTTATATTAATTCACTCCGACTTAATTATTGCTACATTCCGCTATTTATTCCTAGCCAGTAAGTTGGTTAGAGGAGACCACTACAACACACATTGCATGCTAAATAAGGTGGAGAAAGGAAAGTTTTGTGTGGAATGGCTATTCTCGCTTCAGAGGTCACAGATTGTGAGGATTTTATGGATTCTTTGCCCTGGCCATACGGGGGTGCGAGTGAATGAACAGGCTGATAGGCTGGCGGAGAATGCACCTTTTGGTGATAGATTACCTATGGACAATGGAGAGGTGGTTGAGCGCCTGTGGGACCAGGTGGAGAAGACGGGGGAACAGATTGAGAACCCGTATATGGAATGAATGATATTGCAAGGGATCTGCAGGGGTTCTAGAAGAATCTCAAAACTGAGAGGGAAGACGAGAATTTTCAATTAGATAGCTACGGGAACGATTGGCAGTATGACTCTTCGTCGGCTGTTGAACGAGGGGACGGATTGCGTATGGGAATGTCCTGCGTGCAGTGATGTTAGTCCTTCACTCAGCTCAACTCCTAGCCAGTTAAAATAATTAAATATAATTTAGTTATTGGTACATCCCTTTTATTCATAACCAGTTAGATTAATTCAAACTGTGTAATTTATTGCGACATCTTCTTTATTTCTAACCAATGTTAGGTGAATTCTCTCTAATCTTTGCCAGTCTGTATGTGTTATGCTGAATCCCGACTGGGTTGCTTCAGAAGATGTCCCTACGCAGACATGAAGTTCCAATGCCAGTCTTTCCCACCCCTCTGGTGTCTGAGTCTGGAGAGTAGAATAAGAAGTGAAACCTCTGCAGCATAGTTCCAGTGAAGATGATACTCTGGTGCCAGATCGGATAGATGCAGGTCCATCAAACCAAATCAAATAGATGTAGGTCCATCAACCCAAATCAAATAGATGTAGGTCCATCAACCCAAATCAAATAGATGTAGGTCCATCAACCCAAATCAAATAGATGCAGGTCCATCAACCCAAATCAAATAGATGTAGGTCCATCAACCCAAATCAAATAGATGTAGGTCCATCAACCCAAATCAAATAGATGTAGGTCCATCAACCCAAATCAAATAGATGTAGGTCCATCAACCCAAATCGAACGAACGAACGAACAAACTTTATTTTCAAAGGGTTAAGAATTGGGCACGCAGGCCCGTCTAACATTCTGCCCTTCTATCACTCTCTTTCATACATTATTTCATTCACACATCATTCGAGGCTAACAGAGAACAGCAACAATAAAAAAGATATGCATTATAAAGGCATGGGCAAAAATGCGAACATCAAAACTACACGACACAGTAAAATTAGATAATGGTCTGACACTTGTTATTAGCCATGTGGAATATACTGGCCTACCAAAAGGGGACTGGCTGTTATACTAGGGTTTTGTTGTTATTATTATTATCTCTATTATTAAGGGGGAAGATAATCTGTACTGAGATAGTGTTCGAGTAATTTGCGATTATATGAATAGGGATTGGTGATGTCTTTGATTTCTTGTGGAAGATTGTTCCACAGTTGAGCTGCAGAGTACGTTAAGCTTGTTTTGTATAAGTCAATCCTAGGCTTCGGAATGTGTAATATATTTAAACGTTTACTGTGTCTAGCATTATATTTAAACAATGGCCAAAGGTAATTTGGGGCATTCCGATGCAGGATTTTGAGAATTAGTTTAGCTTTATTGAAAAGCAGGCGTTTACGGAGTGGTAGTAACTGAAGGCGTTTATACAGGCTAGGATTGTCAGATAACTGTTTGTTATAAATTAGACTCATGGCCCGTTTCTGGAGTGAGTAAAGTCGCTTGGTGTTTGAATTAGAACAACCGTCCCAGATTGTAGAGCAGTAGTCAAAGTGTGTCTGTATATGAGAAGTATAGAATAGTTTCCTTGTGTCCTCATCAAGGAAGTTTTTAATTTTGGCGAGTTGGTAGACTTTTTTTGCTGTTTGTTTAATAAGCGCTTGAACGTGGGATTTAAAGGTTAGGTTTCTATCAATGATTATGCCTAATGTTTTGTGCTCAATTACACTTTCTACTGGCATGTTATCGATGTGAAGTTGAAGTGATGTGTGTGAGCTTAGAGTTTGAAGTCTTTGTCTGGTTGTTAGTAACATTGATTTTGTTTTAGTGATGTTAATTTGCATACGGTTTGAATAGCTCCACCTAACTACATTATTTAATTCTTGTTGTAAAAACTACTCCAATAAAATACAGTTTTCAGCATTTGTGTACACTGTACAGTCGTCTGCAAATAGATCGCAGGACGACGAAAGATGCAAAGGTAGATCGTTAATATATATGGCAAACAATAGAGGGCCAAGAATAGAGCCTTGCGGTACTCCAATATTGAAGGTAGTGGTATGAGACAGACATTTATTATGTGATACAACTTGCTTTCTGTTTGATAGAAAAGATGATATTAGAGTGACTACATTAGGGCCAATTTTCATTGTCTCAAGTTTTTTAATTAAAATAACATGGTCTATCATATCAAATGCTTTCTTGAAATCAATAAACACAGTTCCACATAGACTGTTGTTGTTTATATTCTGGTGCCAATTTTCTATCATGTTTGTTAGGGCCGTATGGCAAGAATATTTTGGTCGAAATCCTGATTGGTTGTCAACAATAAGCTTGTTGCGAACTAAATACTGTAATGTTACTTTATGGATGTGTTTTTCTAGTGGCTTAGATAGTGATGATAGTAAGGAAATGGGTCTGTAATTGTTCGGGAGATCATTGTCCAATGAACCAGATTTAAGAAGAGGGTACACTTTAGCGATTTTGAGAGCTGATGGAAAGTGGCCTTTGGTGAGACACTGATTATATACATAGGTTAGTGATATACAGATCACTGGCGCAGCACAACGGAGAATCCGGTTGCTGATTCCATCTAACCCAGATGAGGTTGTGTTTTTTAGGTTACTGAGGTAAGTGAATACCTCAGTGATTGTCATTAGCGGTATGTCGGAAAGAATATCGCCGGAGCATCTATTCTCGCAAAACGATGACAGTAAAGATAAGTTGCAAGGAGAATTTGGTATTGAAGCCTTCAACTGGTCTATGTCAGTTTGAAAAAAATTACTGAATTGGTCGCATGTAATATGATTTGATGGTAAAGAATTTCGGAGGTTATACTTGTTTGTCAAAGTGTTAATTGCCTTCCATATATCCTTACTATTTGTTTTATCCATTACTAAGTTCTTAAAGTAATTTTTCTTTTCCCGTCGTATGGTATATTGAACTTTGTTTCTAAGAGTACGGTATGCGCTGAGATCCCGCTTTTTATGTGCTTTATCTCTGTCTCTCATAATTTCAAGTATTTCCTGGGTGATCCAAGGTGACTTGACGTGGTGTTTTACTCGAACTTCCTTGATTGGCACATGTCTATCAAAAACATCAATAAATGTTTTCATCCAGAATTCCAGAGCATCAATCAAATAGATGTAGGTCCGTCAAACTAGCTCAGATAGATGTAGGTCCATCAACCCAAATCAAATAGATGTAGGTCCATCAACCCAAATCAAATAGATGTAGGTCCATCAACCCAAATCAAATAGATGTAGGTCCGTCAACCTAGCTCAGATAGATGCAGGTCCTTCAGCCTAGCAAACATACATGCATGTCCTTCAACCTAGCTCAGATAGATGCAGGTCCTTGTCATGACGGACCTGAATATCAACTCTTGTGAGCTGGAATGAAATCTTATTCTTCCAGTGGATTCACCAACCAACCAACCAGCCAGTCACTCACCCACCCACCCACCCAGCCAACCAACCAACTAACCAACCAATCAACCAATTAACCACAATCCTATTTCTTACTAATTCAAAGCACTATGTCCTAAATACTTCTGTAACTCTCTGTGAGCTCTTCGCTGGCTAATGAAGAAGGGTGTAGAGCACGTATGGGAACGTCGGGAGTGCAATGCTGTTGATTCACCAGTTTACATATATAGAGGCATGGGTCGATCAGCATAAAAACACCCACAGGACATTGCCGTCACTTTGGGCATGATGCAGGAGAACTATTAAGGGATCAAGAATCTTTTCGGCGGCCATATGAGCGCGACGTTCTGCAAAGGACCTGCAACATGATGATGACTTCTCACTATAACAGAGGAAACGATACTGATAAAGCAGTGTTTATAATACAGCTAAATAAGGAAACAATTAACGCCATTAAAAGTGCAAACGAATCGTCTATCACTGCTACCAGACGCACGGTTTGAAACCGCCGTTGAACAGAGTTGATTACAGTAACAACCGAATGGAAATAATGCATTTAAACACAGACGCCCTGAATTCAATATTGCACGATTTCAGGCCTGGAATATTTCTCTGCATCTCGTCAGGTGCATACTGCAGAGTTGTAAATGAAGTAATGGGGCGAACAATGAATGATACTAAGGCTGAAATATGATATATATCGGCGCTGACATTGCGCGAATGTGCAGAACGTTATACCCACTGAAGTCTAACACTTAGCAGGAAGTCCTTCTGTTTACATAGTAACGGCTGGAATAAACTAATATATAATGCTTTGATATATTTGAGCAATCGATTATTGTTCGTAGAGTGGATTAAAGCAACAACCGAATGGAAATAACTGAGGTAAGAAAAGTATGTATGGGAAAACAAAAGCGCTGAATAGTTTGAGCAATGCCATCATAGGCTTATAACTCAAGGAAGGGAAAGTCATAACTTTACCACTAGGTGGCAGAAAACGGGAAACACATCACGGCGAGTGAAACACATCATGGCGAGGGAAACATCACGGCGAGGAAAACTAGTCACTGCGAGGGAAACACATCACGACGAGGGAAATACATCACGGCGAAGGAAACGCATCACGGCGAGAGGGGCGCTATACGGCGAGGGAAACACATCACGGCGAGGGAAATGCATCACGGCGAGGGAAACACATCACGGCGAGAGAAACACATCACGGCGAGGGAAACGCGTAACAGCGACGGAAACACATCACGGCGAGGGAAACGCATCACGGCGAGGGAAATGCGTAACGGCGAGGGAAACGCATCACGGCAATGGAAGCACATCACGGCGAGGAAACGCATTTCTAGGGGGCATAGCAGAGAAGGTGACTCATCCTGACAGTCAGAAATCGCTGTCAAAGTCGGAGGCAAAATACTTTAATGTAGATGTAAAATTCTAGGGAAAACCACCACATTATATTGCCAAGATTTCATGAAATTCTACAGATCAATCAGATAACGACGTTTCATGTACCTAGGAAGTATAATATCATCAAATGGCAGATCAGAAGACGAGATCGAAAATAGGTGCAATAAGGCAAATCAACTCATTGGACAAATGGCACCAATACTAAAGAACAAACATGTATAATAACTACTAAGAAAGCACTTTACAACACAATCTTCCTACCAACTCTATGCTACCAATGCCTAACCTGGACAATGACAGAAAAAGAGAAAAGAAAAATCACACCAACAGAAATGAGGTTCCTGAGAAGAATGCTCAACGTATCAAGAAGAGATAAGATCAGAAATGAAGAAATCAGGACTAAAGTTGGGGTTAAAGCAGCACTAGATTTTATTAGAAAGCAGCAAGTCAAATGGTACTTGCATACAAGTAGGTTACCAGTCAACAGCATACCACAACAAGCAATGATGTACAGACCAGATGGAAACAGAGGAAGAGGCCGACCACGTAAACGTTGGATGGAGGGAATAGCAGAGTCCATGGGAATATACATGAAACCCATAATCGGGCACTCTCACAATGTTTATACTTCACCTGGACACCACAAGGTACAAGAGGAACATGATGAGATGAGATGAGAACGACGTTAATGGCTGTCTGGGGACATCCTCATCCTGTACAGAGTGTCTCGAGCCACATGTGACACCAGATCGTTTTCTTATTGCTGATGGATAAACAACGAAAAAGTAATACCATCAACAATGTTGATCCGGAACACAAAGTACTGAGATCTGGGGCAGTTGGCAGGGTACATGATGAAGACAGCGACGTTTGATTATATGCAACTGCTTTCAGGAGCCGAGATGTGGTTTCTGAGGCGAGTGTTCGGAGTACTTTGAAAGGTCACAGGAACTAACAATGAGTGACCTGAAGAGGATAATAAAAGTAGAACATTATATACAACTATAAGAAAGGGACAATGTTCTGTAGCACATGACGAGAAGAGAGATAACAGAGAACACAATGACAACTTTTCTTTTCTTTTCAACTTGGAAGAGTTTTCAAAAGAAATGATTGAAAATGACTAAGGGTAAGAAGAAGTAGGTCACAGTAAGAACATCCCAACAAACGTGAGAATGTCAGCTGACAATGTGGGTATATATCTGTAGTCCTCTCTACCCGTGTCAACATCGGTCCATCTCCTCCACCTCCATTTCTTTGTTTGCCTGTTACTGCGTATCTTTGTTTTCATCTGAGTCATTCGCTGGCGATTTTCATTGTCTTGTCATCACTACGAGGTATGTATGAATTGTCAGGGGCTCGGTGCACGAATGATGGCTACATATTTTATTATACGCAATGCTAATGAATGGATGAAAGAGAAAGGTAGATGAAACAGTTAAACAAACTGAGAAGTAATTAAACCTTTCATGTCATCATACAACGAGTTAACGCGCGAATATGTCCTTATTTAGTCCATGGTTCTGCTCTCGATTATTTTATAATTTACTTCGTGTCACTTCAAGCTTATTGGTAAAGGGTATAGTCTTCATCATGTCTGTTTCTATCCATTTATTAAAACGTATCTTCTTCTCTTTTACTGCTTCTTTACCTGCTCATTCCACCATTTTATTAAACCACACACACACCCCCCCCCCCCCCTCCCCCGCGTTTCATCCATTATTTGCCAGAGTATGATAAACTTGTAAAATAACGGACACAAGCGTTCGATAAAACAGTAACTATTGACATACACTTTCACACCTAAACAATTGAAACATCCAGCTTAATGTGATCAACCGTGAAACACTGTTTATCGTCATCGATTGATCACATGATCAGGAAGAATAATGACTAAACACGCTCAGCCAGACATGTACAGCAGGTGTTCTGTGGATTGTATGACCCAAGTCAAATAGTTTGATGAGGTCAGCCAAGTCACATTATGTTCCGATATGTAGGGGGAAAAAAACAACAACTTCCCCCTCGTTCAAACGTCTTCATCAGTCTTAGTTATAATTGTGGTGGTTCATAGTGTTTAAACTGGGTCCGTCCGTCCGTCTGTCTGTCTGTCCGTCTGTCTGTCTTTCCGCCTGTACAAACTGACTGACTGACGCACGCGCGTACGTCATTAAGTACATACGTACGTGCATCCCTAAATGTCTTGTTATCTCTTTGTATGTTTGTCTCCCTGGCCGCCTGTGCTGCGTGAGTGTGTGGATGGTGAAGTTGTATGCATGTGTGATTGCGTACATGTGTATATGTATGCTTGACTGTGTGAATGCATGCATGTGTGACTGCGTACATGTCTATATGTATGCTTGGCTGTGTGAATGCATGCATGTGTGACTGCGTACATGTCTATATGTATGCTTGGCTGTGTGAATGCATGCATGTGTGACTGCGTACATGTCTATATGTATGCTTGGCTATGTGAATGCATGCATGTATAACTGCGTACATGTGTATATGTATGCTTGGCTGTGTGAATGCATGGATATGTAACTGCGTACATGTGTATATGTATGCTTGGCTGTATGAATACATGCATATGTGACTGCGTACATGTGTATATGTATGCTTGGCTGTGTGAATGCATGCATGAGTGACTGCGTACATGTGTATATGTATGCTTGGCTGTGTGAATGCATGCATGAGTGACTGCGTACATGTGTATATGTATGCTTGGCTGTGTGAATACATGCATGTATGCTTGGCTGTGTGAATACATGCATATGTGACTGCGTACATGTGTATATGTATGCTTGGCTGTGTGAATGCATGCATGTGTGACTGCGTACATGTGTATATGAATGCTTGGCTGTGTGAATACATGCATGTGTGACTGCGTACATGTGTATATGAATGCTTGGCTGCGTGAATGCATGCATGTGTGACTGCGTACATGTGTATATGAATGCTTGGCTGTGTGAATACATGCATATGTAACTGCGTACATGTGTATATGTCTGCTTGGCTGTGTGAATGCATGCATGTTTCCTCACATATACTTTCCGCTCCTCAGTTATTCTGTTCGCTTGACTGCTTTCCTTGGAAATCCTGTTCCATTATCGAGTTTTCTGCTTGCTGCGTCAATGCCATCTCGTTGTCGCGAACATTGTGGTCAAGATCCCTTTCACGGACTTATTATCTCCTTGCCATTCTTAGTTCTCTGCTAACGTATGTTTTTATTTTGCACATCATTTCTAATTTGTCTTAATGTTTTCTGCACGCCATTTAATAATTACCCCGCGTTTCTAGTAGCAACGCGCGCATTTGTTTGATTTTTGCATGCATTGACAATATTGTTCAAATAGAGGATTAGAATGTTAGCCGTTATTTGCGTCATAGAATACAAATAGAGACACATTTACAGTAATACATCTGTCTGGTTCTGATGTTTGCTATACAAGCCACATCTTCGAAATCACTCACAAAAACAGCAAGAACGTAGACAAAAGAACATGAACTATCTTGCCATCTGTGTCGTTTTTTTCCCCTGTTAACGTTAGCTAATGTCCTATACAGGTAGTCGCAACCAACTCTAGCATGTATTGACTGTTTGTGATTTTCAAGGCAGTTTTACGTTTAATAATTTGTCATTGTTGTCCGAGCGGCCTACGCTCATACTATTACGCAAATAAACGCTGGCGACCTGTTCTCGATGCGCCTGCGCCTTATTTCGAACTTGGTGTGTCAGATTAGAACAACTAGGGTTAGAATTAAATTGTTAGAAGGCACAGATTATGGTCGTCACTGGGAAGAAGGAAATACCACAATGTAGTATACAAGTAAATGGGAATATTCTTAAACACACCACAATGTAATATACAAGTAAATGGGAATACTCTTAATGTGATATACCAGTAAATGGGAACATTCTTAAACACACCACAATGTAATATACAAGTGCTTGCTTGCTTGCTTGCGTTCGTTGGCTTGAGCTCCAGCGCAAAGTCCTGTATGTCGGATGAAGGCATCCTGTTGTCCAACATCAGTGTGATGTCATACAGGACCTGAGTTTTGCGTGAGTGTCCGTTGTCCCATGTCTGGCTTATTGGTGTGCAGACTGGTGGTTCCTCGCCATACAGGCAGACACTCTCCGACTTCGGAGGATAATATACAAGTAAATGGGAATACTCTTAAACACACCACAATGTGATATACCAGAAAATGGGAACATTCTTAAACAAGTGAATCGGTACAACTATCTTGGAACAGTCATAACATCTGATGGGAGATGCCTTGAAGAGATTACAACAAGAATCGTCATGGCGAAGGTAGCCTTTTGCAAGATGTAACGTATACTGACCAATAAAAAGATGTCATTTGCAACGAGAAAAATAGTGTTGAGATGCTACATAGAACTGTATTTGTATATGGATCTGATACGTGGACAATGAGTAGACAAGCTGAAAAGCATCTAATGGCTGTGAAAATGTGGTTTCTGGAGGAAATGCAAAGAATACCATGGATAGAAAGAAAAACCCCTGATCAAGTCCTACAAAAAACAAATGAAAACTGTAAGTGATAAGTGATGATTCGTCTAACTACAGATCACTACAAGACAAGGACAGAGACTTTAAAATTAGCAACAGAAAGTTAGAACGTTAAACGACGACGAAAAATTAGGTAACATCAAACAAGAAATAGAAAGAGAGAAAAGTAATATTTTAGGGATGTGCAAAACGAGATGGACAGGAGCAGGCATTAAGATAGATGAAGATTTTAAGATTATTTATTCTGGAGAATAGATCGACAGAGAGTGGTGGCAATTATCTTAGATCGGCAGACATCAAAATCTGTTCAAGGCTATTGGGCGGTGTCAGACAGAGTTCTACTAGTTAAATTAAGCGGCATAACTTTTAGCATAAACGTTATTCAAATATATGCCCCAACAGGGGAATCCAGTGAAGATAGTGTAGAGGAATTTTATAATGACATTGAATCTGCTTTAAAGAAATGTAAAAATTCAGAAGTAAACATCATAATAGGGGACTTCAATGTAAACGTAGGAAGTCAAGGTGATAGATACACAGTAGGAAACCATGGTTTGGGAGAGAGAAACGAAAGAGGATACAGACTTGTAGAGTGGGCAAAAGAGCAGGAAATGATTGTAGGAAACATCTGGTTTAAACAACACCCTAGAAGATTATGGACATGGAGGAGTCCTGATAGCAGGATTAGAAACCAGATTGACTACACTTTGATTAGCAGAAGGTTTCGAAATGCGTTAACAATTGCAAAAACAGTTCCCAGTGCTGATTGTAATAGTGACCACAGATTACTTACAGGTGATCTGTGTACATTGAGAAATGACATGGAAATACAACATAGAAGTACAGAAAAGATTTGATGTATTGTCTGATCTAGAGATCCTATTTCAGGGTGTGGATGTTCAATGGGAAATGTTGAAGAATTCAATCAGTTTGGCAGCAGAAACAACTATTCCAAAATTAAAGAAGGTGGGTCGTAAGAAATGGATGATTGAAGAAATTTTACAACTAATGGAGACAAGAAGACTCAACAAAAATAATCCTGCCAAATATGAAGAAATTCACAGACAAGTCAGAATATTATGTAAGGAGACAAAAGAAGCATGGCTTGAGAAAAATTGCACAGAAATTGAAAAACACAACAGTCAAAATACCAAAATTGGAAAACTTAGACTTATTAAAAACATATATTGGAAACAACAAACTGCCATAAGGATTGATAATGAATTAGGACAATATCAGCCTATTAAGAGAGGTGTGAGACAGGGATGTGTAATGTCTCCAGATCTTTGTTCCCTATACAGTGAAAATATTTTCAGAAATGTAGAAGATATAAATGAAATCATCATTGGAGGACGAAACATCAAAAACATTAGATATGCAGATGATACAGTATTGATTGCAGACAATGAGCAGGATCTGCAACAATTAGTAGATGCGGTTGTTGCATACAGTGAACAACTCGGGTTAGAATTTAATTGTAAAAAGACACAGATTATGGTCGTCACTAGGAAGAACGAAGCACCACAATGTAATATACAAGTAAATGGGAATATTCTTAAACAAGTGAATCGATACAATTATCTCGGAACAGTCATAACATCTGATGGGAGATGCCTTGAAGAGATTAGAACAAGAATCGCCATGGCGAAAGTAGCCTTTAGCAAGATGAAAAACATACTGACCAATATAAAGATGTCAATTGAAACGAGAAAAAGATTGTTGAGGTGCTACATAGAGCTTGTACTTTTGTATGGATGTGAAAATTGGACAATGAGCAGTCAAGCTGAAAAACATCTGATGGCTGTAGAAATGTGGTTTCTGAGGAGAATGCAAAGAATTCCATGGACAGACAGAAAAATAAATGACCAAGTACTACAGGAAACAAATGAAAATCGTAAATTGATTAGAGAAATTAGACGTAGACAGTCACAATTTTTTGGACATGTTATGAGAAGAAATGGATTGGAGAACTTGGTGACAACAGGCAAGCTCGAAGGGAACAGACCAAGGGGAAGACCGAGAAGTAAATACCTGGATGGCTTGGCCACATGGCATGGTCGAGACAAGAACACTGAGTTGATCCACGACTCTGGTGATCGTGTGAAATAGCAAGTCATGACCGCCCACGCTTTCCGGCATGGCACATGATGGATGAATGGATAGATAAGCGAAATTAAACGTAGACAGTCACAATGTTTGGACACGTTATGATAAGAAATAAATTGGAGAACTTGGTGACAACTGTCAAGACTGAGGGGAATAGAACAAGAGGAAGGCAGAGAATTAAATACCTGGATGACTTTTCCACGTGGTATGATTGAGACCTGAACACTTACTAAACAAGATGAACAGCGCATAAATGCTTTTGAATATAAATGTTATAGACGGGTTCTAAGAATATCTTGGGTAAAAAAAAAAAAAGGACAAATGCATACATACTTCAAGAACTGAATATTGAAGAGGGTTGGCTATTAAAGACGATAAAACAAAGAAAATTGATATATTTTGGTCACTTGAAACGTAATGAAAGTTTGGAGAGCACAATAATTGAGGGGTATATGCCCGGGAAGAGAGGAAGAGGAAGGCCACAGAGAAGATGAGTGCAGGATGTGGCGGATGATCTCCTGATGAGTGTATCGGAGAATTTTTCCGGTTGCTATGGGAGCGGGGCTCTGCAAAGGACATGCTACTGAATGAATGAATGAATGAATGAATGAATGAATGAATGAATGAATGAATGAATGAATGAATGAATGAATGAATGAATGGTAGAGAGAAGCACACAGAGCTGATCCACGACTATGGTAATCGTATGAGATCGCGAAACATATCCGCCCATCTTATCGGCATCAGGTGCCGTCTCCACAATGAATTTGGCTGCAATGGATCTCCAACGCTGTCTGTCTCTCGCCCTGACTCTACATTCTGTCAGGCTGATGTTCGTCCATCTCTTGATATTATCGTCCCACTTGTATCGTTGTCTACCTCATGCTCGCTTTCCCTCAACCTTGCCCTCCAGTATGGTTTATATAAGAGGATCATGTCGTTTAACGTGGCCGAAATATTTCACCTGCCTTCTCTTTATTTCTTTCATCAACTCTCTCTTCATTCCCAGGCATCCATCAAACAATGAAATGACCTACAGACGATTTGCCAGATGTGGTTTTGGCCTTATGCTTTACTAGGAGTTTCAAGTGTTGAAGAAAAAGAAGAAGAAGAAGAAGAAGAAGAAGAGGAGGAGGAGGAGGGGGGAGGAGGAGGAAGACGAGGAAGAATTTGGATAAGGAGGAGGAGTAGGAGGAGTAGGGAGAGAATGATGATGATGATGATGATGATGATGATGATGATGATGATGATGATGATGATGATGATGATGATGATGATGATGATAACAACAACAACACCATATATTTTAGCTTAATTTGTAACCACAGTTTTTTTCTGCAGTGCACCAGCAGTTTCTGCAATGATTTTCTGACTTGATTCTGTCAACAAACTCTTCTCCAGATAAAATAAATGCGAAGTAATTACAGCAAAATGATGTTTATACATCTCTAAATATCAACTATCATTAATCGTATCCAGTACTCTTCACGATGTAAACGTCTTTATTCTCAGGACGTCTTATGCACTTCACAATAAACCAGTTTCCAGAATTTCCCACAGCCCTAACGTCCCGAAACGTGCTATTGATTGATTTGTCCGTAGGCTGAAGTTATTAACAAAGGAAGATTAGTTGAGAGAAACTTTAGAAAATATTTTGTTTCGTAATTTTCTCTGGGTAATTACTTTTCATAATCAACGCCATAATATTTGTTCTATATTTTAAAACAGCCGTTTGGTTTTAATGTGTACAGGACAATTGATCTACAGCTTCCACATAACTCCTCACAATTGTCAATGATTAGCTTCCATATATTGGGATTGGCTCAATCTAGCTTTTAAGAACTCTTTTCTTCACGTCGAATGAAAAACGTTTTCATCTTATGAAATGCTGCCTTTGCTAGGGCTAATTTGCATTGAACTTCCTTAATACATCTTCCATCTGCTATTAAAGTACCCAGATACTTAAATACATTGGCTAGTTTCAGATTTAGATATACACTTTTTCTTTATAATAACCAATACTTATGTTTGTTGTTATTCAGACACACTGACACAGACTAACACAATTACCAATACATTACAAATATTCCGTAACTGGCGCCTACAAACAATAGAATGACTAAAGTGCTGTGACATAATCAATGATATGAAGCTCATGGAGAGAATAAAATCACTATCAGTAATTGATTGATTGATTTATTGATTTAGGAACCGACATCACAGCATTGGTGGCATTCCTATAAGCGCTCCGTCCCTATCCTCAGCAGCCAGCGAAGAGTTCCAACACTAATAGTTCCATTAGCAATCTGATTATATGTCCGTCTCGCCTTTCCTCTGAGCGTCGATCGTCGGCCAGATCCCCTCGTCACACCTCGCTGTCGCATTCTTGCCAGACTATGGTGATCCATTTGCTCCTCCGAGGTGTACGAAAGTGTTACACCTGGAAAGTCCTGTGTCTATAATATACTGGGAAAACGTACTTGAGGGATACATAGAAAGCAAATGGAGAATACAATTAGAGGCATTAATTAATTAATTAATTAATTAATTAATTAATTAATTAATTCATTCATTCATTCATTCATTCAGTAACATGTCCTTTGTAGACCATCGCTTACGCAACAACGGTCAGGAAAACTTCTCGGTCATAAGCAAGATGTCCTACGTCCGATACACCCATCTGGAGATCATCCGCCACATCCTGCACCCATCTTCTCTTTGGACTTCCTCGTCCTTTCTTCCCGGGCATTAACCTCTTCATCATTGTTCTCTCTACACTTTCGTGACGTTTCAAGTGACCAAAATATTTCAATTTTCTTTGTTTTATCGTCTTAAGTAGCCAACCTTCTTCAGTATTCAGATCCTGTCGTACGGATGCATTTCTTCCTGTCTGTATCCAAGATACTCTTAGAACCCGTTTAAAACATTTATATTCAAAGGCGCTGTTTAGACTGTTCAACCCTAGCAATTAGAGGCATAGAATAATAATATAGAGAGCATATGTAAAGACCAAGAGGAGGCTGACAAATTTAGGCGTGAGCTGGTTGACGCTCTGTGCTCTAGTGGGGCATACAGGGAAGAAGTCAACACTCTTTTTCTCGTTACACATGACATCTTTTTATTGGTCAGTATGTTTGTCATCTTGCAAAAGGTTGTCTTCGCCATGGCGATTCTTGTTCTAATCTCTTCAAGGCATCTCCCATCAGCTCTATACTATTACTCAGATGTTCTTGCAGGAAAATTGCACCAACCTCTGTCTTTGTGAATGTCTGTAACTAAATTATTCACGAGCTCTGAATAATGATTCGCCTGTCCGTGGCGAGCCCGCTCCGTGGCCAAGATGTTACAGACGCAGTTCGTAATCCCGCATCTTCACATTCGAAACACAGCTGCGGGCGATTTGGCAGCAGACCGCCTTGCGTTGGTTTTTTACGAAATGATATAGATGCCGGTCGTTCAGAAAGCAATGGCAAACTACTGAACGTAAACTTGCTAAGAGTTCACAACAGCAAATAATCCTGCTGTTGATTGTGAAGTCCTGTAAAGGGATATGCAACTAACTGCGTCGTGCTCCGAAGGTCGTGGGTTCATGGCTACGTCGTTCGGTTCACTAGTGCAATTTTCTTGGAGACTCCTGGGGTTCGTCGCTGGAGCTACGGAGCTCGTGCTCTGTGGGACGCTTTCAGTAGGCCTTATGGAAAGAGACTGAGCCGTATGGGATAAAACCCGATGCAGTGAAGTCGACACTCTTGCATTTTAGACGTTCTTTTTAATGATGAAGATTTTTTTAAGGTAAATCTTACCAGTTTCAGTGTTTCAGAAATGTCATTCAATAACAACAATCCTAGTGGCTGAATAAAGTCATTGAAAACCAATAGACCTTCCTTGGGTATTCATTACCCGAATCTAAAGCACTGGCTTTATTAACAGAAGATGCCGTGTAACAATATGAGCTGGGACGCAGAGGTGTTTCCAAGGCACCAGGGCCAGGTTTTATACGGCCAAGACCTACTAACACGTCCTAGTCGTGCGTCCTGGGCATCAGGTCCCTTCGGGGTCCTGGCTAACGTAGTAGGATCGCCGATTCTTCAGAAGTCAGAGAGTATCTGCCTGCAGGGCGAGTAACCACCAGTCTGCACACCAATAAGCCAGACATGGGACAACGGATACTCACGTAAACCTCAGTCCGGTATGACATCATACTGATGTTGGACAGCAGGATGCCTTCATCCGACATACAGGACTTTACGCTGGAGTTCACAGCCAGCGAAGACAAGCAAGCAAGCACCAGTACTATATGCGCTGACTTTATTAGCAGAAGATGTTGTGTAACTATATGTACTGACTTTATTAGGAGAAGACTATGTAACTATGTACATGATTTTATTAACAAAAGACTGTGTAACTATATGTATGACTTTATTAGCAGAAGACGCTGTTAACTATAAGCTAGTCTTCTACTAATAAAGTCATATATATATATATATATATATATATATATATATATATATATATATATATATATATATATATATATATATATATATATATATATATATATATGCCGGCTTCGTGGCCTAGAGGTTAGCGACTTTTCTCCGTAATCTCGTATACTCTTGTAAGTAACGCGACGAGGGTGAAAATGAGCAGTGATTCGAATCGCGACGGTAATTTACGGGGTATGTGAGCCGGCCGCTTAGAAAGCAATGGCAAACTACTGAGCGTAATCTTACCAAAGAAATCAACAATCAGCTGAAAGATGCTGATGTTGACAGCGATGTCCTGTAAAGGATATGCAAACATTTTTTATATATACATATATAACTGTTGACACATCTTTGGCTAAACATTTTCTTATTTGGCACCTTTCACAACTGAACTTCTGGGCCGCCTTCCTAACAATCAAGGAGTTGTTTTAATATTAGGGGCGTTCATTTGAAACCCGTTCCAATGGCTTTATTTCAAAAGAATAAAAGAAACATTAACAGGTGTGGTAGAATTAAACAAAGCATTCAATTTGAATGAATTATGCACCATGGGTTGGTTAGAAGAAGTCGCAGTAGGCATTCAGGCAAGCATCCCAGTGTTTAGGTAGGCGGCGAATGCCGTCCGCAAACAAAAAAAGGATTGTGCTTGCTCACTGAACCAAATGTTTACCGCGTTCATTGGGAAGTTGGCAGCAGTTCTGGAAGAATCTCAAAACTGAGAGGGAAGACCAAGAAAACTCTCAACCAGATAGCGGTGGGAACGCTGGCTGTTGAACGAGGGGACGGAGCACGTATGAGAATGTCCTGAGTGTAGTGATATCAGTTCTTAGCTACACGCAACTCATCTCAACAGTCTAGACTTAGCGTCCGTCTGCCTTGCCCGACTCGTATTCCCCCGAATGGTTTTCTCACCAGAACAAAACGGCATCCTGTCGTCATTTAGTGGCACGTCCTGTGGAAAGAACCAATCACATAACAGTCTTTCGGAATGTTTCTATATGGTAAGTCAGATATCCTGTCTCTGTTGCTGTTATTTGTGAATTATCCATCACATCTTGCATCCATCTACGTTGTGGTCTTCCTCTTCTTCACCGGCCTGGTACAATTTCTTATATAATCGGAAACTATAAAGATCACAACTTCCTCGGTGGCCGGAAGTGTTCCAGTGTAAACATTGCTGGTGTGCTTTCAGTCGGATAAGCCTCAGCAGTAAATTGTTATTATAAGATATTATTTGTATTCTCTCTCTCTCTCTCTCTCTCTCTCTCTCTCTCTCTCTCTCTCTCTCTCTCTCTCTCTCTATATATATATATATATATATATATATATATATATATATATATATATATATATATATATATATATATATAAATAGAAACCTCAAGCTACGGCTTGCAACCTGGAACGTGAGAACCATGTGTCCAGGATTTTCCACTGACTTGACCAATATTGACGATGTGAGAAAAACGGCTGTCATTGATGCCGAACTCAATCGTCTTAACATTGATATTGCTGGCCTGCAGGAGACTCGCCTCGCTGAGGAAGGGTCACTCAGGGAAAACAACTACACCTTTTTCTGGAAGGGTAAAGGGCAGGCAGAAAAAAGGCAACACGGTGTGGGCTTTGCAGTGAAGAATTCGCTACTGGGAATGATTGAAATTCCAGCAGGAGGAAATGAAAGACTATTGTCCCTGCGCTTGGCAACCTCTTGTGGGTTTGCCACCATTATTACTGCATATGCACCGACACTCGATTCCTCTGATGATGTGAAGGATTTGTTCTATGAGGAGTTAGACTCCGTGATCAAGGCAGTTCCAAAATCTGACTACATTTATATGCTCGGTGATTTCAATGCTCGTGTGGGCAAGGACTCGAGTTCATGGCCAGTGTGCCTTGGAAAATACAACATCGGTCGCATGAATGAAAATGGGCAAAGGCTGCTGGAGCATTGCACCAGTAATGACCTATGTATTACAAACTCTTTTTTTTTAAAACAAAAGAGATGCATAAGGTCACATGGAAACATCCAAGATCCGGCCATTGGCACCAGCTGGACTTCATCATCACACGGAGACAACATCTGAACCATATATCATTGACTCGTAGTTACCACAGTGCTGACTGTGATACGGATCATTCTTTGGTTGTTGCAAGGGTTAGACTGAGACCAAAGAGAATCTACACAGCTAAACACAAATCTAGCCCCAGGATTAATATTATTAACACTCATGATCCTGAAAAGTGCTTTCAGTTTCAACAGCAACTTGAAGACGCTTTCACTGATACACCAGAAAATTGTACAGTAAATGAAAAGTGGGGTCAAATTAAGGAAACTCTTTATAAAACTGCCGTAGGGGTTTACGGCACTGTGGATCATAAGAGGCAGGACTGGTTTGCGGCCAACAGCAAGACTCTGCAGCCCTTGATTGATAAGAAGAAGAAAGCTCTCTTAAGAAACAAGGAAAGACCAACGCGTAACACTCTGAGTGAGCTAAGGCAAGCTAGGAAGGATGTGCAAAAGGCTGCCAGGCAGTGTGCAAATGATTATTGGATCAAGTTATGTGAGTCCATTCAAATCGCAAGTGATAAGGGAGACATAAGAAGCATGTATGAAGGAATAAAGAAAGCCTGTGGTCCAGTGATCAAAAGAAGTGCACCATTGAAAACCTTGACTGGAGAAATCATCACTGACAAGAAACGGCAGATGGACAGATGGGTAGAGCACTATTTGGAGCTTTACTCAAGTGAGACCAAACTAGCGGATGATGCCCTCAACGCCATAGAGGCTCTACCAACTCTTGACCACCTGGACACACTTCCCACCATAACAGAAGTTAAGTGTGCTATAAATGAACTTGCATCTGGCAAGGCTCCAGGTAAGGATGGGATTCCAATAGAGGTTATCAAGAGTGGGCAAGACACACTCACTATACAGATCCACCAGCTAATAGAGCTATGCTGGCGTGAAGGACAAGTCCCACAGGATTTCAAAGATTCAAGCATCATAACACTGTACAAGAACAAGGGCGATCGAAGCGACTGCAACAACTATAGGGGTATCTCACTTCTGTGTATTGTTGGAAAAGTATTTGCCAGAATTGTTCTGCGCAGACTTCAAGTCCTAGGAGATCAAGTCTACCCCGAATCACAGGCTTTCGACAGAACCGGTCTACCACTGATATGATATTCTCATTGCGACAAATGCAAGAAAAATGCCGTGAACAGAATCAACCACTGTTTATTGCCTTCATCGACCTCACAAAGGCATTTGATTTGGTCAGTCGTGAGGGTCTGTTCAAGGCACTAAAGAAGTTTGGCTGCCCACCAACTCTTCTGTCCATTGTGGAATCGTTCCACACAGGCATGAAGGGTATAATCAAGTTTGATGGTGCAACTTCTGAAGAATTTGAAATCAAGAGTGGAGTTAAGCAAGGTTGTGTACTAGCTCCCACCCTCTTTGGAATATACTTTTCACTTCTACTGAAATATGCATTTCGTGATCAGGATGGTGGTATATACATTCACTCACGCTCAGATGGCGGCCTCTACAATGCTCAGAGATTGAAGGCTAAGACCAAAATTAGGAGGGTACTGATCAGAGAGTTGCTTTTTGCAGATGATGCTGCAGTTACGACCCACTCTGAGGAAGAATTGCAATGTCTACTATCTGCATTCTCCAATGCTTGTTCTGAATTTGGTTTAACAATTAGCAAAAAGAAGACACAGATTATGTCACAAGGTGCACATGGGGTACCATCAATCTTTATTGACGACGCTGAACTAGAGATAGTAGACCATTTTACATATCTAGGATCAGTGGTTAATAGCAAATTATCCCTAGATCAGGAAATCAACATCCGGATTGGTAAGGCAGCAACAACAATGAACAGGTTAAGAAAAAGAGTCTGGGAGAACAGGAAGCTTACTGTCAAAACAAAAGTCCTTGTCTATCAAGCCTGTGTCCTTAGTACTCTTCTCTATGGCAGTAAAACCTGGACAACTTACTCACACCAAGAGAACAATTTAAACAGCTTTCATATGCGGTGTTTGCGAAGAATTCTTGGTATTAAGTGGCAAGACAAAATCACAAATACTGAAGTAATGGAAAGATCAGGTTGTGTGACAGTTTATTCCATGCTCAGTCTTCGTAGACTTAGATGGATAGGACATCTTAGGAGGATGGATGATGGTAGAATACCAAAGGATATCTTTTTTGGTGAATTACAGATGGGTAAGAGATCTCAGGGTCGGCCTCTACTACGATACAAAGATGTGTGTAAGCTGGACATGATTGATACAGGCATTGATAATGCACATTGGGAGCAAGTCGCCGCTGAACGTGTTGCATGGAGGGCAAATATCAGAAATGGAATAAAGTCAAAGGAGAAAATTATTGCAGAAAAGTCACACACCAAGCGTTTGAGACGTAAGATGGTGCATGATGGTGGAAATGACCACGTGTTCAGATGCACCCACTGTGAACGGACATTTACAGCGCAAATTGGCCTTATCAGTCACACTCGCTACCGCCATAGTTAAACGTTATTATGCCTTTTTAAAGCACAAACTATCGTCTGTCAAGACGGCAAGGTGCCAATGGATGGATATATATATATATATATATATATATATATATATATATATATATATATATATATATATATATATATATATATATATATATATATATGCCGGCTTCGTGGCTTAGAGGTTATGACTTTTCTCCGTAATCTCGTATACTCTCGGTAACGTGATGACGGTGAGAATCAGCAGTGGTTCGAATCGCATCGGTAACTTACGGGGTATGTGAGCCGGCCGCTCAAAAAGCAATGGCAAACTACTGAGCGTAATCTTGCCAAGAAATCAACATACAGCTGAAAGATGCTGGTGTTGACAGCGAGGTACTGTAAAGGATATGCTAAAAAAAAAAAATATATATATATATATATATATATATATATATATATATATATATATATATATATAGCCAGTTGGTATCCTTTATAGGACGTCGCAGTCAACCCCATCATTATTTAGCTGTCCGTGAGTTCTTGACAAATTCACGATCAGTAGTTTGCCATACTTTGAGAACGACTCGCACCCATCCTATTGTATGAAAACCAGCGCACAACGGTCAGTTTCCAAATAGCCCGCCGCTGTGTCTAGAACACGAGGTATGCGGAAATACGAATTGCGCTCGCAACGCCCTTCGCCACGGCGCCTGCATATATATATATATATATGTGTGTGTGTGTGTGTGTGTATGTATATATGTGTGTGAGTGTGAGTGTGTGTGTGTATGTATATATGTGTGTGAGTGTGAGTGTGTGTGTGTGTGTGTGTGTGTGTGTGTGTGTGTGTGTTTTGTGTGTATCTTTTTTGGTTGGTGAATTACAGATGAGTAAGAGATCTCAGGGTCGGCCTCTACTACGATACAAAGATGTGTGTAAGCGGGACATGATTGATACAGGCATTGATAATGGACATTGGGAGCAAGTCACCGCTGATCGTGTTGCAAGCAGGGCAAACATCAGAAATGGAATAAAGACAAAGGAGAAAACTATTGCAGATAAGTCACACACCAAGCGTGTGAGACGTAAGATGGTGCATGATGATGGAAATAACCACTTGTTCACATGCACTCACTGTGAACGAACATTTACAGCGCGAATTGGCCCTACCAGTCACATTCGCTACTGCCATGGGTAAAAGTTATTAAGCCTTTTTGAAGCACAAACTTTCGTCTGTCAAGACGGCAAGGTGCCAATAATTAATATATATGTGTGTGTGTGTGTGTGTGTGTGTGTGTGTATATATTGAGAGAGAGAGAGAGAGAGAGAGAGAGAGAGAGAGAGAGAGAGAGAGAGAGAGAGAGAGAGAGAGAGAGAGAGAGAGAGATTTAGATATTTATGGACAAAAATAGGATTTTTATGGAAACTTAGATAACATTGAATGTCGTTGTACTGGGACTGAGGAGGCCACCAACATGTACCAACGTACGTGTGTCTGTTGTAATGAAATTGTGTGCACAAATGTCCCCAACTGATGTATCGAACATTCCGTCCCACACGCGACACGGCTGGTTTCGTGAATCGATACGGTTGTCGCCGGCTTACATCTGCTTGTACGGAACGACTTGAGGTGAGGCATCCCATACTTCAGCAGTTAGTAGTGATGAGATAAATATATGTGGAACTGAATGGGGGAGGGGGATCTTCTGTTACGATCTTCTTCTTGAGTTGCCTGGTCTGGGGCTAATTACGATCTTCTAATTCTCTCCGATCTCCGTGGTGGCTTAGAGTTTACGGACGCGATTGGTGAAATTTACCAGAGTTCGAAAAAAAAAACTGTGACCGATTTGGCAGCAGACCGCATTGCGCTGGGTTTTAACGAGTTGGTATGGGAGCTGGTCGTTGAGAAGCAATGGCAAACTACTGAACGTAAAGTTGCCAAGACATCAACAACAACAGTGAAATGCTAGTGTTGACAGCGATGTCCTGTAAAAAGGATATACAAAAACAACAACAACAAAAATACATCCAACATCTGACCCTTATAGATTGTGGGGGAAGAACGAAGGAACGAATGAACGAACGAAAAAACTTTATTTTCAAAGGGTTAAGAACTAGACACGGAGGCCCGTTTAACATTCTGTAGAAGGTGGAAGGGGTTTGCAGTATTTGCAGTAATCAAATTACCATGTTACACGATGTAAGAAGCAGTGGACATATAGTGCCAGGCTCATATTTGTATTGACCAGTCGGCACTCGCAGGGCGCTGTGGTCAGTAATTTGCCGGCCGCCTTTACTTTCCAAGACATTCCCTGGTACTCATAATAGGCTGAGTCGACTTAGAAGCCCAGTTAGTTAATTGCATATCCTTTACCTGACGTCACAGTCAACCCCAGCATTTTTGGCTGTTTGTGATTTCTTGGAAAGTTTACATTCAGTAGTTTGCCGTTGCTTTCTGAACGACCGGCACTCATACCAGTGTATGAACAGCAGAGCAAGGCGGTCTGCTTCCAAATCGCCCGCAGCTAGTTGTGTGTGGATCGCGGTATGCGGGATTACGAACTGCGTTCTTAACTTCTTCGCCACTGCGCTAGTAGGAGCCCAGCTCAGTTTGAAACATTCAAACATCCTGCCTTTTGCAGCTTTTCCCGCTGCGGATGGGACCAATGACCGCCGGGTCATCAGGGCGTCTAGCCACTACACCATGCGATTGGCTGTTACAGTATTTGTGGCTAACATTAACCAGCATTCACCACTACACTATACGACTGGCTGTTACAGTATTTGTGGCCAACATTTCCCATCATTCACCACTACACTATGCGACTGGTTGTTACAGGTTCTGTGGCCAACATTTCCCAGCATTCACCACTACACTATGCGACTGGTTGTTACAGGTTCTGTGGCCAACATTTCCCAGCATTCACCACTATACCATGCGACTGGCTGTTACAGTATTTATGGCCAACATTTCCCAGCATTCACCACTATACCATGCGACTGGCTGTTACAGTATTTATGGCCAACATTTCCCATCATTCACCACTACACCATGCGACTGGCTGTTACAGTATTTGTGGTCAACATTTCCCAGCATTCACCACTACACCATGCGACTGGCTGTTACAGTATTTGTGGTCAACATTTCCCAGCATTCACCAATACACCATGCGACTGAATGTTACAGTATTTGTGGTCAACATTTCCCAGCATTCACCACTACACTATGCGACTGGCTGTTACAGTATTTGTGGCCAACATTTCCCAGCATTCATCATGCGACTGGCTGTTAAATATAGCTGTGACATTCAACGTCTGTCGTTTGATCTTGGGGCTAAGAAAAGGTGCGACAACTGAGAACGTTAATTTCCTTGTTTCAAATAGCTCCTCTTGGGTTTCTACAAGGCCTGAGCTGGCAGGAGTATTACCCCTTTAATCACTGGGGATAACTGCACTTTACTGTTTGGCCCTTGACGATACCCATGTAGGATTGTCAACAACACGCCCACGTAGGATTGAAGTCATGTTCGCTCGCGGCAAAATTCTAATATTCTCTTTGGAGGCGGCCCAGTCAACGTATATTAACATGAAATATGATAATCATGAAGATTCGAAATTGTCGGGGGAAAATGTCTGTTGAAGTTGTCTATAGAAATGCCCTGACCTAACCAGATGCGTGGGCCAGTTCGACTGTTGTGATTATGGTGGTGTTGTGTATTATAAATTCATGATGGAACTTTCATGATGACTGTTGGTAAGTTGGAGACTAGAGTTAACTTAAGACAATTATATATATATATATATATATATATATATATATATATATATATATATATATATATATATATATATATATATATATATATATATATATATATATTTAGGTGCATTTTCTTTGAATTAGGACTTGTCTATCTGGTCAGTTCATGTCCTTTATAAGGAATGATATTTGTGTCTATTAGTTATTCAGTCTTCCTGTGTAGATGGTGATTAGGAAATGATCTACTTTATTATTTTCTAGAATATCACTCGTATTCTTTTGGGAGACATTTTTCTGGAGAAGTTCGTACAATCTCTTCGTCTTTATGTTTATAGGAGACTCTGTTTCTTATGATGTATGTACAAAATCATTGATGAGTTCATTAATAAATATATGCATGTAATATGAGGTTGCCTATACCTTTATATGAGAGAAGACACATCTTGTCGATATGAGGCGGAGGGACTGCATCGGATGTGAGGTGATTGTCATGGAACTGCTGAGAATTCACCTGGTAAAGCTTCCAAAAAATGCGGCTGCCTGGTTACGTCAGCATAGAATATCCGACCTAGTCTAAGGGAGACAACCGAGGTATTAATGTACCCCACGCAAGGGCGATTGGTGGCCCTTGACATCTAGACGGCTCGGGTGAGTAATGCTCAACCCAACCGAGTCCGGTAACGCATGCGAAATAGCCTTCGAAGAACAAAGACGGGCTCAATTGAGACCAGGCCGGGCTAGCGAGAAGTTGTGTTTTGGACGTCTGTGTTAATTCATAAAAGGAAAGAGGATGCCATTGTCTTGCTGTTTTTTGAAGAAAACGGACATAACGTCCAGTGTTGGGACGGGAGCTCCTCAATTCTGAATGCACGGTTTGTCTTAAGGTACGTTAAACATACGTAGATAAATAATGTGTGTCGATACCGCGTTGACCCGAAGTTGTTCGACCGCATGTCCTGCCCGGCGCACAAAGGTCAGTCAGGGGTGAACATGTGGGCTTGTGTTTTAACTTAACTCTGCAGGCCAGTGGAACACGATGGAGTGTAGGCCTGTTTTGTACGGTTACCATTGTACAAGTTGGTGAATGCGTATTATCGCCGCTACCAGTAGTTAGAGAAAATTAGGACAAGCCCAATAGGGGTAGTAGTCCGAGTTCACTCCTGAGCGGCCTTAGAACCCCAACGTGGTCTACGCAACCGGAAGTTTGCGAAGGCGTTGTAGAACATAGGTCAAGTGGGGTATCAGAGAACTCGGCCGAACTAGACGAAACCCATGCGATGGTCGCCGGACGTGTCGAGGGTCATTCGAAGGACATTACGGGTGTCGAAAGTCGAATCCTTTGGTGTGGCGACCACTGGCTTTTCTGGGCTTTCCACTTACTTTTTATGTTATTGGTCGCCTTAACGGAACTCCATCTTAATATACAGTGGGTTCCCGCGAGGTTGACAATGGGGAAACTGGGGGGGGGGTGCGACAGAGCTGGTCACAGCCAGCTGAGCACCGTTCCAAATGCTCTGACCCTAGCTAGGGGAGGAGGGAACGGGATGTGGACTTCCGCTACAGGGGGATTTCCATGTATAATCTATTAAATTCCTGGATCGAAGCTCGAGCTCCGGGAAACCTGGTGTATAGTGGGTAATCCTAAAATAGAACCAGGGAGAGGGGGCTACCTCCGAGGGAGGGGAATTGGGTTGTCACTGGCCCTCCTTCAGGGCCATTATGTCTCTAGGTACTTGTAACCTACTAACCTGGTGTATTGTGTCATTAGAAGTCTTTTCAGGACGGAATGAGTTCGCAGACATCAGGACTAGATACACAGCCCTACCCTAGACTGGTTCGAGAAGGAGGACAGTTCAGCCAGCGCTTGTTAGGACCCAGACCTAGTTCACCTTCGGCAGTGGATCCTGGTCTGTGAGGCTGCCGGCCGTGTCATGGCGACACCGGCTTATGCTGAGTACACATAGGTAGCGTGTACCCCCTGGTGGTAAGTCTGAGTCACGATATTCATACATCGTGTTGTCTTTGGCAGGTTCTATCTTGTGAGAGACCTAACTGACGGGACCAGAGAGAGATGACGTGGTGACAGTGGTAGCATTGCTAGCTTACATGCGAGACGGGAGGTGACGCTTCTACACAGCACCACATCACAGCGACGTCTCCACTCCGCCACACTCCTGTCCCCGTCGTAGACCTTTAAGTTCATCGTTAGTCGGTCCACCTGGTATTATGATGTCTACGCACGGGCGAGTATATTTTCCTCGTGTGTGTGAACGTTCTGACATTGTGACCCACTAGCCCAACTATTAGGGTAGAACTACCTCACCCTGTACGTCAGGATGACCTGGTGTTTCTGGAACGGGCTGACACTCCATGATATGAAGTTTGGTGACATTAGCTACAGGGTCACCGGCTACAGATATTTATTGTGAGTGAAAGGGGCTACTGGACCCTAGCCATTTACTGTTGCCAACTCCAAGTGCTTATATAGGATTGGTGATAGGAATCTTGATAACTACAGGGGTCACTAGCTGTTTCAGTGACTTGAACTGTGTTATACGGATGCTTCCATTGACATATATATATCACCAGCTTTACCATTGAACCTTTAGTGGATTGACCTCATGGACTTCTACTGAGAGGTTATTCGGACGTCACTCGAGCAACACGGAGTCACCACATCTATCCTACATTGAGTCCAGCTGACTCTACACCTAGCTAGAGACGCCCGACGCTGTGTGAAAAGATGAGTGACCTCTTTAGCCATGTGGTATCGTGCTCTGTGTACCGTGATTAGTAAGACGGCCTGAGGTTAATCCAGATAGCCATATCTTCTATCTCCTGGCGGTTGCCAGTATTCTCTCATGAACATTTCCATTGTTGTCATTCGTCTTGTACATTATACCATCTAGTCAGTATGTGTAGATACCAGAGTTGTGTCATCTGTTCTGGATGCGAGGTGAAATAGGTATAGTCCAGCTGTTGATAGTGAGAGAGACAGGAATCCACGGGCTGGTGGGGTCTGTAGACTGAAATTGATTGTATTCCCAGAGTTCCTCTATCCCGTTATTAAGGTGTGATAGTATCCTCCTCTTACCCCAAGGGAATACCATTACAGTGATGGAGCCTATGGGGCCAGGTCTGAGTGACTCACCCTTGTGTCCTAATCACGTCATTCTCTCTCTCTCTCTCTCTCTCTCTCTCTCTCTCTCTCTCTCTCTCTGTTGTTTGGTGATTGTTTTCTTTACCCCCCCCCCTTTCCTGTTCCTATACGTATTATTATATTGCTAGCACATATTTTCTACAGGGCACCTTGGTTTCTTCCTTAAGCAGACATGGTTTATGCTTGAATGGAGATGGAACATTTTTATAAATGATGATGACTAGCAATAAGAGGGTCATATTTCTCAGGGCAAGAGGATGAGATGCTTATCCAGTGCAGGAAGAGGATTCCCCCTTAACCATCACTGACCTCTCCCTTGTCCGAACATCAACCCCATCAGGAGAAACGCCGCTGGGCCTCCTTTATTACCACTTCATGTTATACCCGTGCCAAAACCTGCAGACTTATGAACTTTCGCAACCCCTGTGTTATTAGTTATGAACATTCACCCCTCGGTAACCGGAAACCTCTCCTAAATCCTTGAGTGAATTTTCAGCAGCGTGTGTGGTTCTCAATCAAAAGTCAGTGTTTACGTTTTTTCAACATGGCGGAACAACGTGTGTTTTCCGAACGATCAGCAGTCAACATACCGAAGCGGCGTGGTAGCCGCGCAGGGAAAAAGAAGCCAGGTAAGCGCGGTGGCTTGAGACGTTTTAGACTCAAGTGTCACCGTCTAGGACTCAGGAACATCCGTATTCTATATTGGAACTGTGCCAGTGTAAAACAACGGGGCTCTATTTTAGAAACCCTAGTTTACAGGAACGACATTGTAGCACTCCAGGAGACGAGACTGGGCGATCAGCTACTCCGAATTGCCGGCTTCAAATGTTTCTATAACAGACGACATCTGGGAACGGCGATTCTCGTTCGCGACAGCATGGTGGCGTCAGAGCTAGACATGTCCAGTTGGAACAGTGACGATATACAAATACAGGCGTTGAGAGTTCATTCCAGTACACCATTCGTGTTGGTTAATGTTTATGCCCGCAATGCGAGTGTGGACGCCCAGAAGTGGCAGTGCTTAAGTGGCATATTAGGCCACGAGAGAAATGTTATTTTCTGTGGTGACTTCAACGCTAAAGGCAGATCATGGGGAAACACTTCCTCCAATACACAAGGGGAGGAGCTCGAGACTGCACTGGAAACCATCGACCTGGTTTGTATCAACAGTGGCTGTGTCACCAGGACAGCAAGCCGTCCAGGCGATGAGGACAGTGCTATTGATCTGGCGCTAGTTTCACCTTCACTCACTACAGTGTGTAGATGGGGTATCCCATGACACCATGGCAGCGACCACCACCCATGCAGCATATTGGTGGAGAAAGGCAGAACCAGGCAGCACAAGCTAAAGGTAAAGACGTTCCAGTATGACAGTACAGGGCAAGATGTGGTGAGTAAAATAAGACGTGACAAGCGCAGAACGTTTCAGGGCAGGAAGAAAAGGAAAAAAAGCTGGGAGCAGCCACCGTGGTGGAGTTTCGAGGTGGAGAAGGCATGGGTGGATAAGCGTAGTGCTGTAAGGAGATGGCAAAATGCCAAGAAGAACAGAGCTGGTCATCCTAGTCCCTGCTTGCACTTAGAAAGAGAGATGCACACAAAAGTAAGCTATTTCAAAAAACTGGTCACGGTGGTTAAAAGCGAAAAATGGGCAGAGGTGTGTCAAAGAGTAAGCACAGACAAGTCACTGAAATTGTTCTGGCGACTACATAAAAGCATGAGTGGTGTAGTCAAGAATAAGAGCATTTCTGACTTCCAAGGTGCTGACCTCATCTGGCAGAGGACTGACGAGGACAAGGGCAAAGCCCTCTTTGAACGCTACCTTGAGCAGAGCAACCAGACAGACATGGGAGGCCGGAATCTGGCCAAGGAGGTCACCTCAGACAGATGCAAGGCCCAGAACACTTCGGATGAAGACACAGTGACAGTGCAAGAAATCAAGGCTGTGCTTCGACGATCAAAAAACAGTGCTCCAGGTCCTGATGGCATAAGATACGACGACATAAATAGGTGTACCGACAATGAGCTAGAGAAACTAGCAGACATGTACAACAACAGTATAGGGAGTGCTAGCATCAAGGAGGAATGGTTACACAGCTATCTGATTCCCTTGCCGAAGCCTGACAAAGACCACAAGAAAATTCAGGGATATCGAATTATAACCATGCAGAATACAATAGGCAAGCTGCTGGAGAAGGTAATTGCCAGGAAAATATCAAGCCAACTAGAGAGGCAAGGTGTTTTCCCACCTACCCTGGGTGGGTACCGTCCAAAAAGAGAAACCTGGACCAATGCAGCAGTCTTTGCCCATGATGTCTATGAAGGTTTCCACTCAGGCACTGAAACCGTTGCTGCAGCGATTGATCTTGAGGACGCATACAACAGAGTACCACTGGATTTTTTAATGTTTCAGCTTCTTGAACTAAACGTAAGTCCATTCCTCCTTAGTTGGATCGCTGCAGCTCTCTTCCAACGGAAAGTAGTTTTTAGATGTGGCAGTTGGACTTCGGAACCAACAACAATATATCCTGGCCTACCACAGGGATCACCATTATCTCCGGTACTGTTCAACGCCTACACAGTGAGAATCACCAGTGAGCAGATCACTGGACCTGGCAGGACATTGTCATATGCCGATGATGTTTTAGTGTATCGTCAGGGTAAGGATAGAGAGGAGGTTGCTGTGGAGCTACAAACCGAACTCAATCGCATAAGTACTTGGTGTGATGAAGCTGGGGCAATGGTCAACCCAACAAAGGCAACAGTGACTTGGTTCTCGTTGAATAATCATATTGTCAACAATCCAACACCAACTGTAATGCTGTGTTCAGAGACGGTGGAAAGAACGCAGGCAATGAATTACCTGGGGATACGGTTTGATCGAAGCCTTGCTTATAATGTGCACATAGACCAGGTGATAACAAAGGCCAAGCGGGGTTTGGCAGCGATGCGGGTGATGGCGGCAGCAAACTGTGAGCAGCGCCATCTATGTCTTCTGTACGAGGGGCTGGTCATGTCTGTTTTGGAGTATGCAATGGCAATCCTGACTGTCAGCCATAAGCAGATAGAAAGGATGGAAAGGATACAGAATGAAGCTATGCGCATTATTCTTGGATGTACAAGAGATACAGCATGCAGGGCGATGCGCTACCTTCTTGATTTTCCAACCATTGAAGAGAGAATGCAAGTTTGCAGGGCACGCGCCTACCTCAGAATTAACGCAAACACACAGCATCCACTGCATAGTGAAATTAGGAAGGTGAAGGGCAGCAGGTTAAAAAGAGGACGGTCGTGGATGGGTCAAGCCGAGGACATTCTTCAACAGGTGTGTTCACTTGAGGACTTAGAACCTGGCGAGGAGTGGGTGCAAGTGCCAACAGACTTCTGCACATCCTTTTCAGTTTGCATCCAACTAGATAGAAAATGCAGACAAGAAAATCCGGCTGCTGTTGAGGCTGAAGTACAAGCGTTGATTTTCGAGAATTCGCTAGACAGTGACGCGGTCATCTACACAGATGGGTCGGTCATCCGACATGTGAGAAGCTCATGGGCCTTTACAGCTCGGGCCGGAGGGAGAATTGTGAAGGAGGACTCTGGTGCTTTCACTGAAACCACAAGTAGCCTGACCATGGAAGTCATGGCAGTAAGTAAAGCAATAACATGGCTCGAGACACAGACATTCACTAGGGCTTGTTTCCTTAGCGACTCAATGAACATGATCAAGAGGATAGAGGAGGGGTCGATCCGAAGAGAATGGTTGCTGCCTCTGAAGCGGTCTCGGCTGGCAAAGATTAGTTTCATCTTCGTGCCAGGGCATGCGGGAGTACAAGGAAATGAGCGGGCTGACAAGCTCGCAGGTGAGGCTACTGTTGAGGGCGGACGCGCCATGGACCAGGCTGACATTCTGAATGCTCTACGAGAAGTGAGACTTTTGCAAGAACCAAGTGATGACTGTGAATCTACAACAATGGCCAGACTGCGAGAGCAGCAAATTAAAAGAGGGGTGGCCAAACAAGAACACTACGCAGGAAGCCAAAGAAGATTGATAAACCAACACAGAACTGGCGTCGTTAGCCGCTACACGCTGCGGGATTTGCTGAGGAGGGGATCCGAGCACTTATGGACTGAATGGTCCGATGTGCAACGAGGATGATCTGTCGACTAACTAACTATTCACCCCTCGGTGTGTAAAGGATGGACATACTCCCATACGGAAAGGAACTTTTGCACTCCCTTTCTTATTGGTTATGGACATTCACACCTTCTGTGGGTTAAGAACAAATATGGACAGTTAACCGTTTAATTTACTCATTGACATTTACTGTATTCCTGTCAAACCATGAACTTTTTCCGTTAGAACTAGAAAGCCCTTAGCATTTTAGTGGAGCGAGGAAGACTTTGACTTCATTCCTTCATCACGACAACATCTGGATAGTTAATTAATTAATAAGACATAATTGCTACAGTTTTTAATAAGATGTTATTATTCATTTGCATGGTGGGTGTAAGAATATGCCATGTTCTATGAACCTGCAGATATTTTTCTCCTTGCCTCAGGTTATCTTAATAATGATGGTGTTTGTTGAAAACAATAGTTGTTTATTTACTTGTTAGTTGGTGTTTGAGTTTTTCCCCCTATCACTTTGATAAGATTAGTCCAGGGACAACACTGATATGGAGCTTGCAATGGGCTGGAAAATCACACGGACCCTCGGTTTACAAGGAGTGAGTGCTCCCCGCTTGAAGGTTCGGTAAACCTCCAGTGCTCTATTGGCCTCTATTAGGAAATATCACTTTATTCTTAATCTACACCCCTGGACATTCTTTTTTTTTTTTTATTAGCCAGGTCACGTTTCTTATACAGTTGGTAATTAAGATTTGATGATTCTTTTCCTTATATCTTCACCCACCACCCACAGGTTCGTTTGCCCTGTTGAGTGTGTGGAGCGACACTGAGCTGTGGATTTCTTGCATAGTTCTTTTACATCTGTCGATTGTGGTTTGTATTGTGAACTGCATGTTCAGTAAAATGTCGGACGGCCCGTTGCTGAACTAACTGGTTTTGCCTTATGCATGAATGTGTGTGCAACCGCTGGTTTTCTTGTGAATGCTGATTCCATCGTCGATAAACTGTAATTTTAGTGGCGGACTACTACGTTGGCATTCTGGTAGCGGCTGTTAGTTTGTTGAAACTGCCGTTTGTTCCACCTTTCACATGGGGCAGTGGGGAACATTTTGTTTGATATTCACTGGCACGGGAACGTGGCATTATGGGGTGACTCTTTGCCGTGAAGTTGGAGCCACGACTAACGACTATCTCTCTACGTCTATACCCGTGCTTCCTTACTGCAAGAGCACACTTTTAAACTGCAATACATGCACATCTCTATTTCTTCGTTTACACACCTGGTACTTTCTCCTGTATATTTCCCATCTTACAGTTAATCATCTGTTTATAATTCCAGGCACATTTTATTACATATACAGCATCTGTCAGTTTCGTTACGTCCAGCGCGTGCTAGTTGATTCCGAGGCGTGCCAGGCAATGTCATCTCTAAAGTTCCATAAACAGTTGATGAATTTCCCGTAAACAAAGCGCCGACAGCCGGCGTCTATTTCAGCTGTATATTGTAAACATGAAGCGTATTAGCACGGACACTGCTTGCATGTAACACGGAAAACCCATGTTCTATTTTTGTGTTTCCTGCTTCTGTGTAAGGCATGTTGCGGTGTAAAGACATTAAGCAACCAAACACTTATGCCTCGTTTGTTTTAGTTTTAGTAATAATGGACTGTAAGGGGGAGGCTGATTGGTCTAGAGGTATGGTGTCCGCCTCGAGTGCTGGAGGTCCCGGGTTCAAGCCCCGATGATGGCCGGGATTTTTTCACGTGGACTTCTAGTAATAAAACTTTCCCCTGGTCTCTGGGTAGTGAGGTCGGACGAACGTGTGAATCTTTGCGCACGTAAAACATCCCTTGGCAGTTGGAAATCAAAAAAGAGTAGCCTAACGGCGCTGCCCGGGAAAAAAAATTTCGAGTTAAAAATCTACCCAAAGTATTTCGGGATCCTCGCCGGTGCTACGGAGTTCGTGCTTTGAGCTGAGATTTTCCGGACTCAGGCTTAAGTTAGGAGTAGAACGGAGCACTTATGGGTTACACCCGCGTGCCGTGATGTTGATACGTCGACTAAACTAAATTAAACTAACTATACTGTTCAAAAAAAAAAAAAGAAGCGCATAGCTGTCGAAGGCAAATACATAGCTATAAATTTGATATTCAATAACTTTTTTTAATATAATTAGTTAATTGTCCAAATTGCACACAAGCATACCTTAGGGTTCAGACAATCAATTGACAGTTGTTTTGCATCTGGGTCACGAGAGACTTTTGGCGTACGGGCTTTCCCGTGAGTATGGTTTATGGCCTCCTCTTGCATCGATTATCGACTGGCATCTCCTGGGCATGGATGCCATCAGACGTCTGATGTGGGCCCGTGGGATGGCTGCTGACTCTTCCTGAAGTGCCTGGAACAGATCACGACGATTGGCTGGAGCAACATCTTGGCGAAAAGCACGTCTATGCAGCTTATCCCACAGGTGCTCTATCGAACTCATGTTTGAAGACAGCGATGGCCAGAGAAGGGTGAGAATGTTGTTGGCAGTCAGGAACTGCGTGGTCAACGTTGGGTAGCCAAAAGTGGAAGGACATGGGGTCGAAGAAATAGCACTCCCACCAACGGTCGGTAGAGCTTCATTACCGCAATTGTGGGCATAACGTTCATTTCACTCACGGTAGATCGTCTCCGCTGCAATGAAAAGAAAGATTCGTCACTAAACCAGACACATCTCCATTGGTTGTCTGCTGCCCAAGGACGATGCTGGTTAGCCCAAAGAAATCGATTTTGGCGATTGTGGCGTGTAAAGGCAGGTCCACGATAAGGTCGTTGTGCCCGAAGTCCAGCGTCATGAGGTCTATTCTGGAGTTTGATCAGACACATACGTCCTGCAGGCAATGGCTGGGCAGTTGAGGAAGATGTTGTAAACCTGTCTCTGAGATGACGAAGCCGAATAAAGTGATCAACCGCTGCTGTTGCCACTCTGGGTCGTCCACTGCGATGCCGGTCTTCAACTGAGCCAGAGGCTTGGAACCGGTGCCGAAGTCGACTGATGGTACTCTGATGCGTGATTAGATGCCTGGCGACCTGACTTTGACTTTCGCCTGCATACAGTAGGCCAATAGCAATGTTCCTTAAATGTATCGATGGAGGTGCCATAGATGTTTGCTTGAAAATGAACTGAATTGTTTTGTGTAGCGTTATCCTTTTATAGGGTTTCAGTTGCGTAGTCAGTGAATAGTGTTCACCCCAAATATTGTTGCTTTCACGTGCGCGCATCATGAGCTGTGGTTAAAATGTGGTCATAAACACTATTGACCACTTCATTGTAATGATTGCAAAATACGAAAGCAATTCAGGTCACCACGTGCATGTGACGCTGTAAAGAACATTTGAGGCTGGTTTTTATATACCCTATCACCAAATTTTACTTACAAACTCATAAAAACGCACCCTAGGATAGCTATACGTTTCTTTTATTTTGTTTTGTTTTGAACAGTATAATAATGGACTTGAAAGAGCACAACCATCTCATCTCATCTTGTTCTAGCTTTTGTGTTCAATGTGTTGGAGCTGTTGACATATAGTGTGTGCATACGGTTTCAGGTACACTACCGTCTCATGATGTTGTTGTCCTTCGTTTTCCCTATTGAATCTCCAACGTTGATCATCTTAGTTATTTGTATTGTTAATATATGTGTGTCACAGTAAAAATTGACTCTTTTAATAATGCGTTGAGTTGAGTTGAGTTAAGAACCGACATCACTGCACTCAGGACATTCCCATACGTGCTCCGTCCCCTAGTTCAACAGCCAGCGAAGAGTCATGCTACTAATCGTTCCCAACGCTGCCTGATTAAAATTTCTATATGGACCATCATCACTAGCCAGTGATGTGGCGTAGAGCTTACAAATGCAATTTGTAATTCTGCATTCGAAACACAGCTGCGGGCGATTTGGAAGCAGGCCAACATGCGCTGGTTGTCATTCAATGGTGTGAGTGCCGGTCGTTCAGAATGCAATGACAAACTACTGAACTTGTCACGATATCACAAAACCAAAAATACTGGGGCTGACTGCAACGTCCTGTAAAGGATATGCAACTGACTCTCTCAGTCAGCACTCAATGGGTGATGTGGTAAATATTACGTCAGCCGATTTTACTTTCTATGACATTTTGTAGTTCCCATTATAGTCTGGGTCAGTTTGGGAGCCCAAATCAACTAACACAAATCTGCATCGATGGGGATTCGAACATATAACCACATGACTGGTAGGCATGGGCGCTTGTCACACCGTCTTCTGTGTCTGCCATGACTCCGACGTGTCCCAGTGCTTAATTATACCGGGTGTTTGTAAAGTCTCACTACACTTTGTATGTAGAACAATTTGAAAAATGAAGTACATGACGTCATTAAAATTGTGCTCCACAGTCCATCAACGGAAGAAAGAAGCAATCAGAATTACCATTCAAGAAATAACAACAGACACGTTGTAGAAGGTATTTGGCAACATGAAGAGACGTGTACGGTCTTGTCTTGAAGCACGTGATGGAAATTTTCAATACCTGTTATAATGAATACTTCATTGGTGCTTTCCAGCTTTCCCAGACAGCTTTAGACCATAGCAGTAACTATTGTAATTAATTTAATGAATTGTTTAGCACATTTTTATGACGTCATGTACTGAATTTTTCAAATTTGTTATACGTACAAAGAGTAGAGAAACTTTACAAACGCCCGGTATTAACTTGATCTATAGTTAGGGTTCATATTTGACACAGCATGGCATGAATAAGTTGGTAGTCATTTGTTCTTTTGTCTCTCTCGAGTTGCTTCTTGAAACATGATTAGGATCAACAATACTGTAACTGCACTAGTGTAAACAGCGGACTGGAACAGTCGTTGACTCAGTCTAATGCCAATAAATGTAAGACCTGGATTTTAATCTGGGTAAACAAATCTCGTGAAGCTGACTTCGAACAAGGCCGGCTCTCTGGCGAACGGGGGCAATTCATAATCCCGCATACCGCGTTCCAAACACAACTATGGGCGATTTGACAGTAGACCGCATTGAGTTGGTTTTCATACAATGGTATGAGTGTCAGTCGTCCAGAAAGCAATGGCAAACTACTGAATATAAACTTGCCAAGAAATCTCATACAGGCAAAACAAGCTGGGGTTTACTGTGACGTCCTGTAAAGGATATGCAATTAACTGTTAAAAACAAATCCTTAGACTGGACACAGCCTGGCAACTGCTTTGGCATGTAGTTTTTAATCCGACATCCAGGTGTAGGCCCTAGTTATCGACCTGATACCTGAGCAGCGTGTTGTTGTGGTAGAATGACCTCACTGGTCACGCGCGCATGGATTCGGTGACGCATGGGGCCCTTTGCGTATTACAGCCTAGAATTTTGAGCTAATTAGTAAAAACAGAATTGTTCTTCCAACTTTTCATTTTCTCTTCATTGTTCAAATTGTTTTTTTTATCCATTTCTTTTTTCATCCTCTCATTCTTCTCATCCCATTCTTGCCTTGATGTAGTCACCTGGTGATGGTGGTGGTGGTGGTGGTGGTGGGGGGGGGGGGGGGGTTTCCCTTTTTGTTTGCCGATGAAGGCTATTCGCCGCAACGCCCTGAATTTTTCTTAATTCTGTGCCGTAATTCTGTTCTGTAAACTTGCATTACTTTGTGTTATTTTATATTATTTTACGTGACGAGACGCTGTAGTAGAGTGGGTCTTGGATATCAAGGTCATATGTTCCGTCATAATTGACCATCATCCTTTTGCTTGTCCGGTGTACACGCTGTGAACGCTAAAGATTTTTTGACTGTTGAAAACTATAACAAGTAGGCAATGAAATGTCACTACGTTGGCAAAATTCGAAACATATAAAAAAAAATAACAAAATGTATATAGTTTAGAAATCTTCCGTATGTGTGTGGAGCATTTAGTTAGTTAGTTAGTTAGTTAGTCGTGGTTCCAACTTCACGGCAACGGGTCGTTCCTATATTGCTCCGTTCCTGTGCCAGTGAATATCACACAAAATGCTCCTCACTGCCCAGTGTGAACAATGGAATAGACAGGAGTCTCTACAAGCCAACAGCCCGCAAAGGTACACTGTGCATAATGCCACCGCCAGATTGCCAATACAAAAGTCCTAAATGAAAAATACAGTTCATCGTCGATGGAAACGGCAGTCACCAAAAAGACTTCACTGATCCAGGTTTTATCCCATATGGCTCGGTCTCTTTCCGCAGGATGACCCACCGAAAGCGCCGCACAAAGCACGAACTCCATAGCTCCAGCGGCGACTCCCAGGAGTCTCCTGAAAAATGCACTCGTGAGCCGAAAAGGCAAACCAGTGAATCCAGCAATAGCCGGCCGCCATCGTTCCGAACATGCAGTTCACGCTACAAACAACCGCGGACATATGTAAAAGCACTTCACGCGAAACTCACAGCTCACAGTATCGCGCCACGCACTCACTCAGTAGCAGGGCGACGGAACCATATGCTCCTTAGTCGCCTCTTACGACATGCATGGTAGGTGTGGAGCATATAAGTTAGATGCATGTCCGTTACACGACGTCGCGGTCATCCCCATAATTTATAGGCAGGTTGTGATTTTTCTAGGAAAGAAGTACATTCACAAGTTTGCCGCTGCTTTCTGAACGGCCGAAACACATACCCTTGTGAAAATCACCACAAAGCGATCTGCTTCCACAAAACGTCCAGCTCACTTCAAACCCGGTATGTTGGAATTGTTAAACAATGTTCACTGACCCTAAGTCACAGAATTCAATGTGGAAGTAATGGTGACACCTTGTCATGAATGTCCCAATATTGGGGACACATTGTCAGGGATGTCCCAATTATGGGGACAACTTGCCATATATGTCAATATTCCAACAATGGGGACATCTTGTCATACATGTCCCAATAATATGGACACCTTGTCATGTATGTCCCAACAATGGGGACAGCTTGTCATGGATGTCCCATTAATGGGGACACTTGTCATGTATGTCCCCTTGTCATGGATGTCCCAGAAATGGGGACACTTGTCATGTATGTCCCCTTGTCATGGATGTCCTAGAAATGGGGACACTTGTCATGTATGTCCCCTTGTCATGGATGTCCCAGAAATGGGGACACTTGTCATGTATGTCCCCTTGTCATGGATGTCCCAGTAATGGGGGCACTTGTCATGTATGTCCCAATAATAGGGACACCTTGTCATGGATGTCCCATTAATGGGGACACTTGTCATGTATGTCCCGCTGTCATGGATGTCCCAGTAATGGGGACACTTGTCATGTATGTCCCAATAATAGGGACACCTTGTCATAGATGTCCCAGTAATGGGGACACTTGTCATGTATGTCTCCTTGTCATGGATGTCCCAGTAATGGGGACACTTGTCATGTATGTCCCCTTATCATGGATGTCCCAGTAATGGGGACACTTGTCATGTATGTCCCAATAATAGGGACACCTTGTCATGGATGTCCCAGTAATGGGGACACTTGTCATGTATGTCCCAATAATAGGGACACCTTGTCATGGATGTCCCAGTAATGGGGACACTTGTCATGTATGTCCCAATAATAGGGACACCTTGTCATGGATGTCCCAGTAATGGGGACACTTGTCATGTATGTCCCCTTATCATGGATGTCCCAGTAATGGGGACACTTGTCATGTATGTCCCAATAATAGGGACAGCTTGTCATGGATGTCCCAGTAATGGGGACACTTGTCATGTATGTCCCAATAATAGGGACACCTTGTCATGGATGTCCCAGTAATGGGGACACTTTTCATGTATGTCCCAGTAATGGGGACACCTTGTCATGGATGTCCCAGTAATGGGGACACTTGTCATGTATGTCCCAATAATAGGGACACCTTGTCATGGATGTCCCAGTAATGGGGACACTTGTCATGTATGTCCCCTTATCATGGATGTCCCAGTAATGGGGACACTTGTCATGTATGTCCCAATAATAGGGACACCTTGTCATGGATGTCCCAGTAATGGGGACACTTGTCATGTATGTCCCCTTGTCATGGATGTCCCAGTAATGGGGACACTTGTCATGTATGTCACAATAATAGGGACACCTTGTCATGGATGTCCCATTAATGGGGACACTTGTCATGTATGTCCCAATAATAGGGACAGCTTGTCATGGATGTCTAAATTATGAGTATATGGACAGTCAGTGCTTTGGAACCATGGCGGGAGAATGGTTCAAACACACTTAGTCCCAATCGACCAGCTGCATAACTTTATATGTCGTGATTATATATGTCAGACAAAGGGAGAAAGGCAGAGAGAGAGAGAGAGAGAGAGAGAGAGAGAGAGAGAGAGAGAGAGAGAGAGAGAGAGAGAGAGAGAGAGAGAGAGAGAGAGAGAGGCAGACAGAGAGACAGGCATGCAGGCAGACAAAAATGTTCAGGCAGACAGACAGACAGGCAGAGAGAGAGAGAGAGAGAGAGAGAGAGAGAGAGAGAGAGAGAGAGAGAGAGGCAGACAGACAGAGAGACAGGCATGCAGGCAGACAAAAATGTTCAGGCAGACAGACAGACAGGCAGAGAGAGAGAGAGAGAGAGAGAGAGAGAGAGAGAGAGAGAGAGAGAGAGAGAGAGATAGCCAGACAGACAAATAGACAGACAGAGAAAGAGAGAGAGAGAGCTGGGCCATATATGTCTTACAAGAGCAGACCAAGTCGATGATAATCAGTACATCACCCTGACATTAATCTATAAATATAATTACATGTATATAAATAATATAAATATATTTATATACAATGCTTTTATCCCCGCTTCATTCACAATGCCCATGTTAAAACAACCCCCCTCCCTCACCCCACAGCACAAGGGGTAAGTAGCAGACGTTTCCGTGTTGTCTATTATGTCCTTGCAAAGAAAACACAAGAGGTTCCCAGACTAATGACGTCTGCTGTTTATTGCAGGGCCAAAGGCAAGACTCCTGATCGATACTCAGCGGCGGAACAGGTAATTATCCTTCCAATCGACGATCTCGGTCGATGCCTGCATGTGCCAATAATAGTGGTAACGCCACCTACCCCCCAGGATACGCCGCTGGACGCAAGATCTCTTCCATCAGATTCAAGTATCGGGTCCGCTGAAGATCTTGTACCAGAAAACCAGAGCATTAGGGACGACATTGACTACTCGGAAGAAGTGGGGACCGAATCTGAAAGCGGCGAAATTGAAAAGAAACTATATGCAGGAGATTCGATGGGAAATATACTCGATAGCGACACTACGGCCGATACTGAGGACAATATTGGGCCACATGAGAATTCGCTAGAAGATATGACATTTCCGATCAGACAAACTAATTGGATTAAGGACATCAGTGGCGTCAGTACATGTCGTTCAAGTGGTGAGGATGAGATCAATTGTTCAGTGCAGATTACTTCACAGCATGGGATCTTGAGAAATGAAATGGGTTGAACTACAGTCAAGTAGTAAAAATACAATGAATAAAATCAACGAAATCAGAAAACGGAATTGGTCAGCTTTACAAGAAACGAAATGTACGCGACAAAATAGTCGTTGCGGCTAGAAAACCTTCGTCAACACGTTTGAAACAAAATAAATATCGTAACAAGTAGATACATGAACTACAGTAAGGCCACTTAGCTGAGATCCGGAAGACTTCTGAATCAAATGGCATACATTTGACCGTATTCTTGTATAGCTGACCAAATCCACTTCACGTTTTTGTTGATTCACCCACATCAAGTTGTGAACGTTGTCAACGTGAATAACAGGCGCAGCGTGAACAATACCCGTGTTTTTACTATGAATCACAGGACTATCCAGATTCAGACCCTCGTGTATTTAGTGTGTACAGAATCACTTATATCGCACACAGATACCTCCATAAGTGCACAGCCATCTCTTGTAGATCACACAGGGAGAATCTCAGTGCAGTGCACAAACTCTGCAGCAGCTGCCAGGATTCACATGTGTATATGTAGGAATAACATATGTTACAAATATAATGTGATAAAGCAACTCTAATTGGGCATGTATTCTGTGCCGGTGAGGCTTTTCGGCATGTTTTTGAGGTTTCCAAATGCCCAGGGATTTGTAAGAAGCGTAACGTGCATATGGATCCTCTTAGTTTGTTGTTGTTGTTGTTTTGGTGCCTCTATCCGAAAAAAAAAACTAGGCGCCCAGTTCACTACCCTATAATCAATTGGAGAAAATAAAATTATATTTCTTACCTTTCACACGATGAATCGTACTCAGTCTCTTCGGTCTACATAATGAAATATCGTTTGTTTGGGAATCATTGCAGAAATTCAAATAACATTAGGGGACAGTGTTCACTTGAAGGCGACAGGTTCAATCCCTGGTATGGTGTCTGTAGCTTTCAGTTGTTATATTGTCATAAGACATAACTTATATAATTGTTATATAAGACATAACACTCTATAAATACCATACTGAAGGGTAAAATTGAAGGCATGAGATAGACAACGATACAAGAGGGAATATAACATCAAGAGATGGACGAACATGAATCTGAGAGAATTTACAGTCAGGGCCAGAGACAGACAGTGTTGGAGATCCATTGCAGCCAACCTTCATTGTGGAGACGGCACCTGATTGATTGATTGATGAGAAAGCAATGGTATAATCGCCTAGATAATCATAAACAGTCAAACATGCTGCCATTGATTTCGACGTCCTGTAAAGCTAAGTACGTGCAGCTAAATTTTATTGTGTCCTCTAACGCCTACTTATTTCATATATTACTATGAGTGCAGATCTGTACGCGTGAATGTATGTCTCGTGCTATTACAATATGAAGAGATGGCTAAAGTAACACTCTATGTGTAGAAAATCGAACACCACTTTTCTAATTATTTATTGAACTTCCTGATTCTCACATTCTTCATTAAATTAAAGTATATTATTGCATTGTAACTAATTGCATTCAGTTTATGTTGCATGGAACCTTTTATAAGATTTTCAGTATCCCGTGAGATAATGGCCCTATACAGAACAATGCCCTAACGTTTTGTGTGTGAACTTTACGAGTCAAAGACCAGTGAAAATACAATAACAGTCGTAGGGGGTTTACTAGCCAACCACTGTGTAATCAGCTAAAATATATGGAAAAAACACGAAACTCATTATCTTTGTAACGGATAATTTTAACTATTTAAAAAAAACAAAAAACACTGTCACCTACTGCAAATAGTACCTTGCAGTGTAGGGCAGGAGGAAAAGAAAGGGGGGGGGGGGGGGGAGGGCGTCTTGAGCCTGAGGAATTAAGACCTCCTGGATAGTGCAGTCGCCGGAAACTGTGCAGGTTAGGGTCTTCATTTTGCCCCCGAAATACATCCACACCTTATCAAGGATTCGAACCCAGATCTCCCGAAGAAGAACCAGGCATTCTAGCCACTCGGTTAGCGGCTTCTAATTTTAACACCGGCAGCAATGTCGGAACTGTCTTTGTGACGTACACCTGAAACGTTTCAGCACATATGTTAGTTCTCTAGCTCATATTTTAGTTCTCTAGCTCATATTTTAGTTCTCTAGCTCTTAGTTTTCCCTAGTCTAGGGGTTACACGACTTTCTCCGTAATCCCGTATACTCTCGTAAGTAACGTGATGTACGCGAGATCTGGTAGAGATTCTCTCCGCGTCGGTAACTTACGGGGTATGTGAGCCGGTCGCTCAGAAATCATTGGCAAACTACTAAGCGTAATCTTGCCAAGAAATCAACAATCAGCTGAAAGCTGCTGATGTTGACAGCGATGTCCTGTAAAGGATATGCGAAGAAAAAGAAAAGCTCATAGGTTAGTTCTCTAGCTCATATGTTAATTCTCTAGCTTATATTTTAGTTCTCCAGCATATATGTTAGTTCTGTAGCTCATATTTTAGTTCTCTAGCTCATATTTTAATTCTCTAGCTCATACTTTAGTTCTCTAGCTTATATTTTAGTTCTCCAGCATATATGTTAGTTCTCTAGCTCATATTTTAGTTCTCTAGCTCATATTTTAGTTCTCTAGCTCATATTTGAGTTCTCTAGCTCATATTTTAGTTCTCTAGCTCATATTTTAGTTCTCTAGCTCTTAGTTTTCCCTAGTCTAGGGGTTACACGACTTTCTCCGTAATCCCGTATACTCTCGTAAGTAACGTGATGTACGCGAGATCTGGTAGAGATTCTCTCCGCGTCGGTAACTTACGGGGTATGTGAGCCGGTCGCTCAGAAATCATTGGCAAACTACTAAGCGTAATCTTGCCAAGAAATCAACAATCAGCTGAAAGCTGCTGATGTTGACAGCGATGTCCTGTAAAGGATATGCGAAGAAAAAGAAAAGCTCATAGGTTAGTTCTCTAGCTCATATGTTAATTCTCTAGCTTATATTTTAGTTCTCCAGCATATATGTTAGTTCTGTAGCTCATATTTTAGTTCTCTAGCTCATATTTTAATTCTCTAGCTCATACTTTAGTTCTCTAGCTTATATTTTAGTTCTCCAGCATATATGTTAGTTCTCTAGCTCATATTTTAGTTCTCTAGCTCATATTTTAGTTCTCTAGCTCATATTTGAGTTCTCTAGCTCATAGTTTAGTTCTCTAGCTCATATTTTAGTTCTCTAGCTCTTAGTTTTCCCTAGTCTAGGGGTTACACGACTTTCTCCGTAATCCCGTATACTCTCGTAAGTAACGTGATGTACGCGAGATCTGGTAGAGATTCTCTCCGCGTCGGTAACTTACGGGGTATGTGAGCCGGTCGCTCAGAAATCAATGGCAAACTACTAAGCGTAATCTTGCCAAGAAATCAACAATCAGCTGAAAGCTGCTGATGTTGACAGCGATGTCCTGTAAAGGATATGCGAAGAAAAAGAAAAGCTCATAGGTTAGTTCTCTAGCTCATATGTTAATTCTCTAGCTTATATTTTAGTTCTCCAGCATATATGTTAGTTCTCTAGCTCATATTTTAGTTCTCTAACTCATATTTTAGTTCTCTAGCTCATATTTTAGTTCTCTAGCTGATATTTTAGTTCTCTAACTCATATTTTAGTTCTATAGCTCATATTTTAGTTCTCTAGCTCATATTTTAGTTCTCTAACTCATATTTTAGTTCTATAGCTCATATTTTAGTTCTCTAGCTCATATTATAGTTCTCTAGCTCATATTTTAGTTCTCTAGCTGATATTTTAGTTCTATAACTCATATTTTAGTTCTCTAACTCATATTTTAGTTCTATAGCTCATATTTTAGTTCTCTAACTCATATTTTAGTTCTATAGCTCATATTTTAGTTCTCTAGCTCATATTATAGTTCTCTAGTTCATATTTTAGTTCTCTAGCTCATATTTTAGTTCTCTAGTTCATATTTTAGTTCTCTAACTCATATTTTAGTTCTCTAGCTCATATTTTAGTTCTCCAGCATAAATGTTAGGTCTCTAACTCATATTATAGTTCTCTAGCTTATATTTTAGTTCTCTAGTTCATATTTTAGTTCTCTAGCTCATATTTTAGCTCTCCAGCATACATGTTAGTTCTCTAACTCATATTATAGTTCTCTAGCTCATATATTAGTTCCCTAGCTCATATTTTAGTTCTCTAGTTCATATTTTAGTTCTCTAACTCATATTTTAGTTCTCTAGCTCATATTTTAGTTCTATAGTTCATATTTTAGTTCTCTAGCTCATATTTTAGTTCTCCAGCATAAATGTTAGGTCTCTAACTCATATTATAGTTCTCTGGCTTATATTTTAGTTCTCTAGTTCATATTTTAGTTCTCTAGCTCATATTTTAGCTCTCCAGCATACATGTTAGTTCTCTAACTCATATTATAGTTCTCTAGCTCATATATTAGTTCCCTAGCTCATATTTTAGTTCTCCAGCTAACATTTTAGTTCTCTAGCTCATAATTTAGTTCTCTAACTCATATTTTAGTTCTCTAGCTCTCTATCCCATATTGTAGTTCTCCAGAATATATGTTAGTTCTATAGCTCATATTTCAGTTCTCTAGCTCATATGTTAGTTCTCTACCTTATATTTTAGTTCTCTAACTCATAGTTTAATTCTCTAGCTCATATGTTAGTTCTCTAACTCATATTTTAGTTCTCTAACTCATATTTTAGTTCTCTAGCTTATATTTTAGTTCTCTAGCTCATATTTTAGTTCTCTAGCTCATATTTTAGTTCTCCATCATACATGTTAGTTCTCTAACTCATATTTTAGTTCTCTAGCTCTCTATCTCATATTGTAGTTCTCCAGAATATATGTTAGTTCTCTAGCTCATATTTTACTTCTCTAGCTCATATGTTAGTTCTCTACCATATATTTTAGTTCTCTAGCTCATATGTTAGTTCTCTAGCTCATATTTTAGTTCTCTAGCTTATATTTTAGTTCTCTAACTCATTGTTTAATTCTCTAGCTCATAGTTTAGTTCTCTAGCATATATGTTAGTTCTCTATCTTATATTTTAGTTCTCTAGCTCATATTTTAGTTTTCTAGCTAAATTGATAACGTTGTGAGTCAATATCAGCTTATTAAAAGAGTTGTGAGACAGGGATGTGTAATGTCTCCAGATCTTTTTTCCCTGTACAGTGAACATATTTTGAGAAATATAGAAGATATGGAAGGAATCAACATTGGGAGACGATACATCAATAACATTAGATATGCAGATGATTGCAGTCTTGATTGCAGACAATGAACAGGACCTGCACAATTTAGTAGATGCGGTTGTTGCACATAGTGAACACCTAGGGTTAGAACTGAATATTAAGAAGACACAGATTATGGTCGTCACTGGGAAGAAGGAAATACCACAATGTGATATACGAGTAAATTGGCATATTCTTAAGCAAGTGAATCGATACGGTTATCTCGGCACAGTCATAACATCTGATTGGAGATGCCTTGAAGAGATTAGAACAAGAATTGCCTTTGCGAGGGTAGCCTTTTGCAAGATGAAAATCATACTGACCAATAAAAAGATATCAACTGAAACGAGAAAAAGTGTGTTGAAGTGCTACATAGCAGCTATACTTTTGTATGTATGTGAAGCGCGGACAATAAGCAGTTAAGCCGAAAAACATCTGATGGCTGTGGAAATGTGGTTTCTGAGGAAAATGCAAAGAATACCATGGACAGACAGAAAAACCAATGAACAAGTCCTTAAAGAAACAAATGAAGATCGTAAACTGATTAGAGTTGATTCAGTGCTGCGTTTGAGCAAAACCTACCTGTTTGTTTGGCACTGAATCAGTGCAAGCCGTTGATTTCGTTGATGTTCACAGTGAGAAACCAATGTCAGACTCCATCCATCCATCATGTCATCATGTGCCATGCGGATAAGCGTGGGCGGTCATGATTCGCCATTTCACTCGATCGCTAGAGTCTTGTCTCGACCATGTCACGTGGCTTAGCCATCCAGGTATTTACTTCTCTGCCTTCCCCCTGTTCTCTTCCCTTCGATCTTGTCAGTTGTCGCCAAGTTCTCCAATTATACCCAAACAATGTTGACTGTCTAGTCTACTTTCTCTGCTCAGTTTACGATTTTCATTATTTCTTGTAGGACTTGGTCAGTGGTTATCTGGCTGTCCATGGTATTCTTTGCATTCTTCTTAGAAACCACATTTCCACAGCCATCAAATGTTTTTCAGCTTGAATGCTCATTGTCCACGCTTCACATCTATACAAAAGAACAGGCTCTATGTAACACGTCAACACTCTTTTTCTCGTAGCAATTGACATCATTTTACTAATCAGTATGTTTTTCGCCTTGCAAAAGGCTATCTTCGCCATGGCGATTCTTGTTCCAATCTTTTCAAGGCATCTCCCATCAGATGGTATGACTATTCCGAGTTGATTGTTCCGATTCACTTGTTTAATAATATTCCCATTTACTTGTATATTACATTGTGTTATTTCCTTCTTCCTACTACTGAACGTAAATTGCTTAACTGATTAAGTGCCTTGGGACTTCCATTATCTGCCTTGGGCTTACATACAGTAGTTTTAGCCAAGCAACCAATTTTAATTTGATGTTTATTACAACATGTCTGCTACAATATTAACAACTTTTCAGTCATTGCTGTGACATTTAAAATATTCACTCATCCATTTTTGTTTGGTCCAAGCCAAATTTTTGTTTGGCGCTGAATCTGTTAAGATTATGAACGTAAATTGTTTAAATTTTGTTTAAAATTAACATTATATTTCGTGAGTATCCAAAAATGTTTAAGACCTAGAAGGTGGAAGATCTGGGTGTTTTCCCTAAAGGCACAGCCATAGAATCGACCCAGCCTCGTAGCCACTGATCAGTTTTGATCATGTTCTCCAAACTGTTTGGGGAAGGACATGTGAACATGACGAGCGAGAATGCGTTACGTTCACACACGTCGGATGGGTTGTTCGGCATCAAAGGTGCGCACGGATTTTCTCGGTCTGGTTGCATGTGTCACTGCGGCTTCAAACGATGATGATGATGATGATGATGATGATGATGATTATGATGATAATAATAATAATAATAAAGTAATGATAATAATAATAATAATAATAATAGTAGTAGTAGTAGTGGTAGTAGTAGTAGTAGTAGTAGTAGTAGTAGTAGTAGTAGTAGTAGTAGTAGTAGTAGTAGTAGTAGTAGTAGTAGTAGTAGTAGTAGTAGTAGTAGTAGTAGTAGTAAAAATAATAATAAAAGTATTAGGAATATTGTGTTAGGCCTGCATTGTTAGAACAAAGAGCATCCATAACTTATGTATCTGGTCGTGACGTTTTACTTTTTCATGCAGATTTCAGATACTCATTATTATTATTATTATTATTATTATTATTATTATTATTATTAGTAGTAGTAGTAGTAGTAGTAGTAGTAGTAGTAGTAGTAGTAGTAGTAGTAGTAGTAGTAGTAGTAGTAGTAGTAGAAGTAGTAGTAGTAGTAGTAGTAGTAGTAGTAGTAGTAGTAGTAGTAGTAGTAGTAGTAGTAGTAGTAGTAGTAGTAGTAGTAGTAGTAGTAGTAGTAGTAGTAGTAGTGGGGGGTACGGGGTTTCAGGCATTGGTAGTACCTTTGGTAAGGATGACTCTCATGTCCTTTTCAGGACCCATCCCCCACTGGCCAAAGCCTGACACCCAGCTCACGCCTGTGGCTCCTAGTAGCTGTTATCATGCGACAGCGGCCATCCCCGGGCAACAGCTGTGAGAGGCTGGCTAAACTAGGCGTGGGTAGCCGATTTGGTGTCAAACCATGCGGTAAACAAGGGTATGCCTACCCAGCATGTGAAGACAGGATTCGGCAGACTGCGCGGAAGAAATCATCCTGATTCAACGGGCAAGGCACGTAGAGCGCCCTGGTCATCCACTGCACCTGTATTCGTCTCCAGTCGTCTTGACTTGTCTTGCCACTAGACTCAGATGGACTCAGGCGAGAGAGTGAGGTCGACGAATTGCGCATCTCTTCCTCACTTTAATCCAATTCATCGCGCAAGTCATTCTTCATCCAACGTCATATTATCAAGGTCTTCTTCCTGAGAGTCATTGTGGTTTCAGAAAAGAACGAGGAACTGTTGACATGATTTTCGCTGCAAGACAGCTGCAAAATAAATGTCAGGAACAGAACTGCGAAATGTTGACCACATTCATTGACCTTACCAAGGCTTTTGATACAGTCAGCAGAGAAGGACTGTGGAAGATTATGACAAAATATGGCTGCCCACGAAAGTTTGTCCAAATTGTGCGGCTGTTTCATGATGGGATGCAGGCAAGAGTACAGGAAAATGGTGAACTGTCTGAACCTTTTCCTGTCACCAATGGAGTGAAGCAAAGATGTGTCCTGGCTCCAACACTGTTCAGCCTCATGTTTTCAGCTATGTTGACGAATGCATTCGAGAACAACGACATTGGAATAGACATCAACTACCGCATAGATGGAAAGTTATTCAATCTCAAAAGGCTGAAAGCTAAAACAAAAATTAACAGCGACACCGTCAGAGAGCTCCTGTTTGCTGATGATTGCGCTCTAAATGCCAACTCAGAGGCAGACATGCAACACAATGTTTCAGCTTTCTCACATGCCTGTGCCAACTTTGGGCTCAATATCAACTTGGAGAAGACAGTAGTTATGTACCAGTCAGCTCCAGGGATTAATCACACTGTGCCGAATATCAAAGCGACTGGTCATAGACTAAGTGTTGTGGACAAATTCACCTATCTTGGCAGGACTGCGTCACAAGCTGCCACAATTGATGACGAAGTGAATGCAAGAATCTCCAAGGCCAGCGCGGCCTTTGGCAGACTGTACAAGAATGTATGGGACAGAATTGGAATAAGCCTGCAAACAAAGCTAAAAGTCTACAAAGCAGTTGTATTATCCACACTGCTATATGCTTGTGAAAAATAGACTGTTTATCAGCGACACGCTAGGAAATTAAACCACTTCCACACAGTCTGCTTTAGGAAGCTGCTGAAGATTAAATGGCAAGACAAGATCCCAGACACTGAAGTCCTAGAAAGAGCGTCCATGCCCAGTATCCACACTCTACTAATGAAAACTCAGATTCGCTGGATTGGTCACTTGACTCGCATGCCAGATCACAGGCTCCCTAAACGCATTTTTTTACAGCCAGTTGCGTTGTGGTAAACGCTACCAAGGCGGCCAGAAGAAACGCTTCAAAGACACTGAAAATCTCACTGAATGCTTTTGGAATTCATCATGACGCCTGAGAGACTGCAGCCAGAGACCGAAATTCGTGGCATGCGTCATTACGCAAGGGTGTAGTCACGTGTGAGGCAACCAGGAATGCAAGAGCTGTGAAGAAAAGGCAGGACAGAAAAACCACTGCAGGAAATCCTCCTCCAGAAACCTCAAGCATTCTTTGTCCACATTTTCAAAGAACATTTCAAGCCAAAATAGGCCTCATCAGCCATCTTAGGCTCCATACTTTCAACCCCGCTGGATGAAATGAATGGACATCATCATTCTTGATGGACAAACAACAGTAGTAGTAGTAGTAGTAGTAGTAGTAGTAGTAGTAGTAGTAGTAGTAGTAGTAGTAGTAGTAGTAGTAGTAGTAGTAGTAGTAGTAGTAGAAGTAGCAGCAGTAGTAGTAGTAGTAGTAGTAGTAGTAGTAGTAGTAGCAGCAATAGTAGTATTAATAGTAGTGATGATGATGAGAATAATAATAATAATAATAATAATAATAATAATAATAATAATAACTGCTACTATTACTACTACTACTACTACTACTAATACTACTACTACTACTACTACTACTACTACTACTACTACTACTACTACTACTACTACTACTACTACTACTACTACTACTACTCCTACTACTCATCATTATCATCATCATCATATTCCACCACCTGCCCTGGGTTAAATCACGACCTAGTTACATCTTAACATGCCTCTCCAGAGATGTTCCAGTTCCTGTCTTGCACATCCCGCTGGTTTCTGAACGTAGAGAAGGAAAGGAGAGGTGCATAACACAATCCCCATGGAGATGCTACTTGGGTCCCTTGTCGGGACACAGTTCTCTACACGTCAGTACCATATAGTCCAGCCCTCTCCAAGGCTCAGCCGACCTGAACGCCAGTGTATCGGACTTAAGGAGACATCAGTCTTCCAGAGGATGCAAAAACAACAAGAAGAAACGATAGACAGAAGATACACAAACAACGAGAAGAAAAGGTAGACAGAGGATACACAAACAACGAGAAGAAAAGGTAGACAGAGAATACACAAACAACGAGAAGAAAAGATAGACAGAGGATACACAAACAACAAGAAGAACGACAGACAGAGGATACACAAACAACGAGAAGAAAAGGTAGATAGAGGATATATAAATAACACGAAGAAAAGATATATATACGATACACAAACAACAACAAGATAAGGTAGACATAGTATACACAAACATCGAGGAGAAAAGGTAGACAGAGGATACACAAACAACAACAAGATAAGGTAGACAGATGATACACAAACAACAACAAGATAAGGTAGACAGAGGATACACAAACAACAACAAGAAGAGGTAGACAGATGATACACAAATAACAAGAAGGAAAGGTAGACAGAGGATACAAAAATAACAAGGAGAAAAGGTAGACATAGGATATACAAACAACAAGAAGACAAGGTAGACAGAGGATACACAAATAACCAGGAGAAAAGGTATACAGGGGATACTCAAACAACAAGACAAATATGTAGGCAGAGAATACACAAACAACAAGAAGAACAGGTAGACAGAGGATACACAAACAACAAGGAGAAAACATAGACACAAGATACACAAACAAGAAGAAGAAGAAAGGACAGACAGAGGATATACAAACAGCAAGAAGAAAGGTAGACAGAAGGGCAGATGGATTGACGGACACGCATTGAGAAATACAGTTAGGTAGATAGGTAGGTGCTAAGATAGGAAGATGGTTGGATAGATTAATGATTGAGTCTACAGAAAGATCAACAGACAGACAGACAATCAGGCAACCGTTACGCTAATATTGAAATCTGGCGCTTCTTTACAAGTCTGTGATTACTTTGTCAGTGCATTGCAATATTGAAATGATGAATCGTTGGATGTAATTTAATCCCACCCCCATTTCCCACAACAATTGCGAAGAAATCTATAGTGGATCTATAGATTTGTTCGCAATTGTTGTGGGAAATGGGGTGGGATTAATGAATAGGTGCAAGGAAAATATTAATTGCCAAAAAATGCAAACGAAACAATTTTTTCATAAAGCATTTCGTGATATAGGAACAGTATCTAGACATCTATCTAAAAATATCATGGACAGACAGGAAAACCAATGAGCAAGTACTAAAAGAGGCAAATGAAAACCGTAAACTGAGTAGAAAAATTAGACGCAGTCAAAATTTTTGGGCATGTTATAAGAATACATAAACTAGAAAACTTGATGACAACTGGCAACATTGATGGGAAAAGAACAAGAGGAAGGCAAATAAGTAAATGTCTGGTTGGCTTGGCCGCATGGCATGGTCTAGACAAGAACACAGAGCTGATCCACGACTCTAGTGATCGTGTAAGATGGCGAAACGTGACCGTCCACGCTTACCGGCATGATACATGATGATGATGATCTAGGATTCACACAGCTGGTTGTCTTGCAATGTTTAGCCACACATGTGGCCCCCGAACGTTCGGCTTAGATGGGGCAGCTGTGGCTGAGAGGTTACGATATCAGCCTCAGACTCCCCCCACCCGATGTGTCTGTACCTTGCCGTGGGGGGAGGGGCTTGCGTGTCCCAAATGACCCCAAGAGCTCTGCCTACGGAAGCACAACTACATGACGGGTAGGTCTTGGGATAGGGACCAGACCAAGAGAGACACAACCTGCTGCTCTGCAGGTAGACCGAGGATAGCAGTCTAAAATCCAAATAAGACGTTTTTGATTTAGAAACATAAAACTATAAGGCTCTCAGATGAGGGATATGGCTGAACGCTTCTAAGCCATTATCCTCGGATATGAGAGCCTGGCCGATACTAACTCACTGCACACTGGAAGTAAGATATTAAACCTACTATATGTCTGGTTCAGATATGCATCCTACGGCAATCAACTGAGGGATAAGGCTGAACGCCTCTAGGCCCTTGCCCCTCAGCTGTGCGAACCTAGCCGTTTCTCACCTCACCTAAGTAGAAGTGAGATGCTTCCGTCCTTTACTTGGGGAGGTTAATTACAAGTACCTCTGAAGTCGGAGCGGGCTCGCCTGAATGGTGAGGAACATCGGTAAAAGGGAAAGCAAGCATACACGTAAAACTCAGTCCTTTACTACTTGAAACAGTGTATAATGACTACGCTTGAGTTTAAGTGAGCGAACAAAAAGAAGAAGAAGAAGAAGAAGCCTCCGACTCATAAAGTACCGCGTTCGGTCCAGCATAGGGTCGGGAATGTGTCCAAGGACCTTTGGTATCTAATAATATCACCCGTCCTCCTTATCTCATGGGTAGTGAGATTAGATAGCTAGTCTTCTGGGATAAGGGCGAAAAACCGGAGGTCTCCACGTTAGCTGTGCTCGTTACAAATACTAGTTTATTTGCTGCGTATCCTTTACATAACGTCGCAGTCAAACGCATTTTTGGCTATTTGTGATTCATTGACATGTTTACGTTCAGTAGTTTGCCATTGCTTTCTAAACGACCGGCACTCATACTATTTTATAAACACTATTGTACGACGGTCTGCTGCCAAATCTCCCGCAGCTGTGTTTCAAACACAGTATGCGGGATAACGAATTGCGTCCGTAACTCCTTCGCCCCAGAAGAGTAGGCAATAAAACCACTTCCTGGCAACAATTTTAGGAAGGAAGACCCGACCCACGTGGTAGATAGAGCACGTGACCACGGATGGAGTCTGCCCAGAGGTAGCAAACCCGACATAGATACATACACAGGTCGGACACTCCGACTCGGGTGGTCCTGGGTCGATTCGTGTAATTCATCAATATTAGACGGTCTATACTTCACCTAGATCTTCTGCGACGAGAGAAAGAGGACGCTCAAGAAGAAAATGGATTGACAACATCAAAGACATTGTTTAAAAATATTGTACAATCGCACGGATATTCAATGCCACTTATAGGGTGCTGGAACGCAAATTATTCCTCACCACGACGCTTGACGGCAAAAGTGGAAGATGATGATGATCGTGATGATGATGATAAACTTCACCAATATTACACAGTCCATACATCACTAATATTACGCAGACTTTCTATATTTTATAAATTTTACACAGACAGTCTATCCTTCACTAATACTACACAGACTATCCATCCATCATGACTCGCCATCTCACTCGATCACCAGAGTCGTGGATTAGCTCAGTGTTCCTGTCTCGACCATGCCATGTGGCCAAGCCATCCGGGTATTTACTTCTCGGTCTTCCCCTTGGTCTGTTCCCTTCGATCTTGCAAGTTGTCACCAAGTTCTCCAATTAATTCTTCTCATAACATGCCCAAAAGTTTTTGATTGTCTACGTCTAATGTCTCTAATCAATTTACGATTTTCAATTGTTTTCTGTAGTACTTGGTCATTGGTTTTTCTGTCTGTCCGTGGTATTCTTTGCATTTTCCTCAGAAAACACATTTCTGCAGCCATCAGATGTTTTTCAGCTTGACTGCTCATTGTCCAAGTTTCACATCCATACAAAAGTACAGGCTCTGTGTAGCACCTAAGCATTCTTTTTCTCGTTTCAATTGACATCTTTTTATTGGTCAGTATATTTTTCATCTTGCTAAGGCTATGTTTGCCGTGGTGATTCTTGTTCTAATTCTTCAAGGAATCTCCCATCAGATGTAATGACTGTTCCGAGATAATTGTACCGATTCACTTGTTGAAGAATATTCCCATTTACTTGTATATTACATTGTGGTATTTCTTTCTTCCTAGTGACGACCATAATCTGTGTCTTTTTACAATTTAATTCTAACCCCAGTTGTTCACTGTGTGCAACAACCGCGTCTACTAATTGTTGCAGATACTGCTCATTGTATGCAATCAATACTGTATCATCTGCATATCTGATGTTATTGATGTTTCGTCCTCCAATGATAATTCCATTGATATCTTCTACATTCCTGAAAATATTTTCACTGTAAAGGGGGGAAAAAAAGATCTTGAGACATTACACACCCTTGTCTCACACCTCTCTTGATAGGCTGATATTGTGCGACTTCATTATCAATCCTTATCGCAGCTTGTTGTTTCCAATATATGTTTTTATAAGTCTAATGCCTTTCCTTCTACAAACCCACATTGTTCTTCCCCTATTTCAGGTTGTATTTACTTCCTCACTCTTTGCATGATAATTCGTAGCAAAATCTTCGTGATGTGACTCATTATACTAATTGTTCTATGTTGATCACATTCCAAGGCTCCTGATTTCTTTGGCATTGCAATAAATACAGAATTACATAATTCAGAAGTTATATCTCCGGCATCATATAATGTGTTCAGTTGTCTGGTGACTTGATCTATTTCGTATTCTTCTAAGCCTTTGATCATTTCTGTTGTAATGTTATCTGAACCGGGGGTCTTGCCAGCTTTCATATGTTTAAGAACATTCCGAACCTCTATCTTCAAACTTGGCGGTCCTTCATTATTAAATCGAATATCATACTGTTCATCTCTGTTATCATCATAAAGGTTTTCACATAATCTGACAATTCATGTAGAATCTGATCTTTTTCTGTTGTGACTATACTTCACTAATATTACAAATACATATTATACTTCACTAACGTTATATAGTCTTTACGTCACTAATATTACATATAGTCTAAACTTCACCAATACTACACATACATACTATACTTCACCAATACTACACATACATACTATACTTCACTAACATTATATAGTCTATATGTCACTAATATTGCACAAAGAGTCTATACTTCACGAACATTGCACAGTCTATCAATCAATCAATCATGTGCCGAGCCGGAAAGCGTGGGCGGTCATGACTCGCCATTTCACTCGATCACCAGAGTCGTGGATCAGCTCAGTGTTCCTGTCTCGTCCATGCCATGTGGCCAAGCCATCCAGATATATTCCTCTTGGTCTGTTCCCTTCGATCTTGCCAGTTGTCACTAAGTTCTCCAATCCATTTCTTCTCATAACATGTCCAAAGATTTTGACTGTCTACGTCCAATTTCTCTAATCAATTTACGATTTTCATTTGTCTCCTGTAGTACTTGGTCTTTGGTTTTTCTATCTGTCCATGGCATTCTTTGCATTTTCCTCAGAAACCACATTTCTGCAGCCATCAGATGCTTTTCAGCTTGACTGCTCATTGTCCAAGTTTCACATCCATACAAAAGAACAGGCTCTATGTATCCCCTCAACACTCTTTTTCTCGTTTCAATTGACATCTTCTTATTGGTCAGAATGTTTGTCATCATTTTAATTCTTAATCCTTTGAAAATAAAGTTTGTTCGTTCGTTCGTTTGTTCATCTTGCTAAAGGCTACTTTCGCCATGGCGATTCTTGTTCTAATCTCTTCAAGGAATCTCCCATAAGATGTTATGACTGTTCGAGATAATTGTACTGATTCACTTGTTGAAGAATATTCCCATTTACTTGTATATTACATTGTGGTACTTCGTCCTTCCTAGTGACGACCATAACCTGTGTCTTCTTACAATTTAATTCCAACCCCAGCTGCTCACTGTGGACAACAACCGCGTCTACTAATTGTTGCAGATCCTGTGCATTGTCTGCAATCAATACTGTATCATCTGCATATCTAATGTTATTTATGTTTCGTCCTCCAATGCTGATTCCATTTATGTCTTCTACATTTCTGAAAATATTTTCACTGTATAGGGAAAAAAGATCTGGAGACATTACACATCCCTGCCTAACACCTCTCTCTTAATAGGTTGATATTGTCCCACTTCATTATCAATCCTTATGGTAGCTTGTTGTTTCCAATATATGTCTTTTTTTTTTTTTATAAGTCTAATGTCTTTCCCATCAATGTGTAGATCTGCAAGCATATCCACCATGTTGACATGTCTAACACAGTCTATATTTCACCAATATTACACACATAATTGTCAGGTCTTAGTCAGATATGACTGATCTACCGTATGACAGTAGACGGTACTACCTGCTTTCTGTCAGCGCCGAATGTTAGGCGGCGCTTACCAAACCCGACACCCCACATTGTGCCAACGGCTTCGGGCGGAAGAGCGCAATTGGGAGGGTACTAGCCTTATCCTGGTGCGAGGAAATGCAACCCAAAGACAAAATAAGTCATGGCAGGGCAGACCAGGCCCTAAGCCTTGGTTGGCAGCTGGTCTAGGATCGAAGCTCCGACAGGCGGACAGTTAGAGCATTGCTTTGCTGATCCGGCAGCTTCTGCAGCTTGTCTTGTTCCAGATTATAGGTGTCAACTTTCCTCTGGAGTGAACTAGGCAGGCCGAGGGAGGGATCATGCTGCATGGGCAACACATGGTTTCTTTATTTTAGCCCAGGCTTTGTGCTATGGAGAGGCAATAACTCCATCCTTGGTCTTAACCGGTCTCGGAATCAAAGCGAGAGGCAACTGTTACGGGTTATAAGTCCTTGTCAGTTGGCGTAGACATGGGCGCCACGCGTTGCCTCTGACGGTGGGAGACACCTACAGGTGTCACTGATCAGCTACCGCCCGCCTCAAGCTGGGCAGCCCCCAGCCAGTTGGGTGCTGATCCGCCACAGCCTGCCTGCTTCAATGGGTGCTTGGGGCTAGGACAAAATCTGAATCGCAGGCTGTAAAACCAATGCACCAGGTACTAATAAAAAGAATAGAAACCTCAAGCTACGGCTTGCAACCTGGAACGTGAGAACCATGTGTCCAGGATTTTCCACTGACTTGAAAAATATTGACGATGTGAGAAAAACGGCTGTGATTGATGCTGAACTCAATCGTCTTAACATTGATATTGCTGGCCTGCAGGAGACTCGCCTCACTGAGGAAGGGTCACTCAGGGAAAACAATTACACCTTTTTTGGAAGGGAAGAGGGCAGGCAGAAAAAAGGCAACATGATGTGGGCTTTGCAGTGAAGAATTCGCTACTGGGAATGATTGATATCCCAGCTGGAGGTAATGAAAGATTATTATTACTGCGCTTGGCAACCTCTTGTGGATTTGCCACCATTCTCACTTCATATGCACCGACACTTGCTTCCTCTGATGATGTGAAGGATACGTTCTATGAGCAGCTAGACTCTGCGATCAAGGCAGTTCCAAAATCCAACTACATTTATATGCTCGGTGATTTCAATTCTCGTCTGGGCAAGGACTCGAGTTCATGGCCAGTGTGCCTTGGAAAATACAACATCGGTCGCATGAATGATAATGGGCAAAGGCTGCTGGAGCATTGCACTAGAAATGACCTATGTATTACAAACTCCTTTTTTAAAACAAAAGAGATGCATAAGGTCACATGGAAACATCCAAGATCAGGCCATTGGCATCAGCTGGACTTCATTATCACACGGAGACAACATCTGAACCGTACATCATTAACTCGAAGTTACCACAGTGCTGACTGTGATACAGATCATTCTTTGGTTGTTGCAAGGGTTAGACTGAGACCAAAGAGAATCTACACAGCTAAACACAAGTCTAGCCCCAGGATTAATATTACTAACACTCACGATCCTGGAAAGTGCTTTGAATTTCAACAGCAACTTGAATACGCTTTCAATGATACATCAGAAAATTGTATAGTAAATGATAAATGGAGTAAACTTAAGGAAACTATTTATAAAACAGCGGTAAGGGTTTACGGCACTGTGGATCATAAGAGGCAGGACTGGTTTGCGGCAAACAGCCAGATACTGCAGCCCTTGATTGATAAAAAGAAGATAGTGTAACAGTAATGGAGTACTGGGGTATTATTAGGATCAAGTGGGGAAACAGATACAGCACGATTGAGCATTGAGACTGAAAGCGGGGAGAGATGCTCAATCGTGACGTATGGGTTGGCAAGGGCAGTTAACATCACACCCTTGAGAGGTAAAGAAGCAAGTTGTCATCATGAAGCAATAAACTATTTTAACTTAACCTCTGGCTTGTTAATCTCTGTACACACTGTTACAGGATTAATTATGGAGCATGTGACCAGGATCTGAACCTGATATAATCGCCGGAGAAAAACAAAAACAATGCGAAGTCAAGCCGAATAACATCGCGTTAGAGACCAATTAGTGAACGTGAGAACAGGCGCACCAAAAGATGGCCAGTAAATTTGTAAATCGTAGTTATCTGTGAATACAGAGGCCAAAAGCTCACCCAGGAGTGGTCCTCTGTAAGTCTTTTTCAAGACTTAAGATAACAAATAAAGTAGCGCCAAGAGCCTTGATATAACCGTCACTTTGCAGAGTCCGCAATTCAAGAAGTTTATTATAGCCGCCGTGCTGCAAGTTGATTGTCAGCAACAGGCTTAACATGGACGGTGCCTGAATTGTTGCGTTTCAAGAGCCATTACAGCCGCTGTGAGGGGACGAACCGGAATGATCATGTCCTGAGAGTTTGGGCAAACCAGCAATTCAGCCAGAACATTTTGTCGGTCAGAACAAGAACTCAAGAATTCTGTAGAGGAGCAATTCAGTCAGAACATTTTGTCGGGACAGCATGAAAGCCTCCTCGTTTCTTTCGTTGATCGGGCCATAGATGGTTGAAACAGTCAAATATCACTGGGCCTCGGCTGATCCTGATACTTTTTTGGGCCTCGTTATTACTAAGACCCTATCAAATCGGCGAAGATGTACCCCACCCGGGGTGAACGCAAAGACTAATATCAGATGTGACCCGACCAGGGGTTGAAGATTATCCAGGCATCCCATGAGAAGTGACCTGAGGGGAAGAGATAGGCTACCTAAATTCCACTACCTAAATTCCGCGACTGATGGTCAGCTGATGCAGGCACCTGGTGTTCGAACTTAATTTGACGGCGAGGGTAAATTTCTGTATTTAGTTTTACAAAACAAGTGAATTGTGCTCTTTAAAAATTAAGAAATTGCAAATGTGTGATACTTAGACCCAGAAAATAACTGCGCATTGCTATATAATAAGTGAGTGCATTATTTAAATTTAGAAGTAAATTTGTGTGATACTTAGACCCAGAAAATAACTGCGCATTGCTATATAATAAGTGAGTGCATTATTTAAATTTAGAAGTAAATTTGTGTGATACTTAGACCCAGAAAATAACTGCGCATTGCTATAATAAGTGAGTGCATTGCTTAAATTGAGAAGGTAAAATTGTGTCTATAATAAGTAAGTGTATTCTTTAAATTTAGAGGTTGAAATTGTGTGTTTCTTTGCTTGCCTTGTTTCAGTATTATTTCAGCATGGCGGAACAGGACACCTTGGCACAGGTTTTGACAGGCGTGGGAACAGCAGTGGGCCGGCTTAATATGGTGATTAAACAACAAGGGATGGCAACAGAAATTGTGAAATTTGGTGGACAGGCCAGAGACTATAAGAAATGGATCACTTCCATAGAAAAATATGCCTATTTAATCTCAGCAACAGATGAAGAAAAAATGAGATTGGCTTATCAGACGGCAACGGAACCGGTCTCGGATCATATAAGAAGAAAGCTAGAAGCTAGAGTAGATGAGACATGGGAACAATTCAAGGAAGACCTAGCAAAGAAATATGCAGAAATAACGGATCCACAACATGCATTTTCGGTGTTGAGGCAGGCTAAACAAAATAACGGAGAGACGGTACAATTGTTTAGCGATAGATTGATTAATCTGGCTGAAGAAGCATTCTTAGGACAGAATGTACGAGGAGAGGAGGTGGAAAGGATGTTAGTAGGGATCTTTGTGGATGGCATAAAGTCTGATGGTTTGAAACTTAAATTAATGAGGGAAAACCCTGAGAGGTTATCACAAGCGGTGGATATCGCGGTACAAGAAGAAAATTTGAGACGTAGGTTTAGATTAAGAACAGGACGAGAAGTGGGAAGTAATCGAGATGACAGAGTTGAGGAACCTATGGAAATAGGACAAACAAGGTTCGGATGGAATAGGAGAGGAGGTATACAGACGTTACAAGGTAGAAATAGATATGATAATGAGGAAAGAAGAAATATGAGATACCCTACAAGAGAAACAGTAGGTAACACAAATAGTACAAATATTGTCTGTTGGAATTGTGGTCAACGGGGACATGTTTCTCGGTTTTGTAATAACAGGCGTGTCCAGTCGAATACACAGGGTAGACATGACAATAATAGGGTGAGTAGGAATGTTGTAGATGGATACAGGAATTTTACAGGTACAAGAACACAGGAAAATCGGCGCCCTACCTATTAGGCAGGACCTATGATAGGAGGGTAAATAATAAGGTCCCAAGGGTTAGAGAATATGTTAATAACAGGTATAATAGGTCGAACAGAGAATATTTTCAACTAGATGAAGTCAAGAAATTTATAGAAGATAAAACAGATTATAGCTCTTGTATATTAGAAATAGGAAAGTATAGAGTTCGTACATTAATTGATTCGGGAGCTCAGGTTAGTGTAGTAAAAGAAAGTTTTCTATATAACATAGTAAGAAATTGTAGAGTATTTAAGAGTCATAATAATTTACACTCTGTTACGGGACAGAATTTACAAGTAGTGGGACAAACAATGATAAATTTTAAGTTAGGAGGGATCAACATAAGACACCTTTTTCATGTAGTGAAGGGGTTAAATAGAAACATGTTAATAGGAAGAGATTTTTTAATAAAAAATGGAGTAAGACTTTTATATGATTTACACAAATTAAAATTCAGGGACGTCTATATAGATATGCAAGAAGACATGCATATATCAGCACTAGTTAGAGTTAAAATGACAACGACGTTAAAACCACAGTCGGTTAATTTGATACAAGTGAAGCTGAAGAAAAACCCATATTATGTGGAAGGAAACACAGTCAGAATCACTGAATTACAAGAGGAAATAATTGATGAGCCTGGTTTGGAAGTTCCGGATGGAATAATAGCGTTAGATAAACACTTAACCTTTCCAGTTATGGTGATTAACAACACAGGTAGAGAAATTAAATTATACAGAGGGTGTGTAGTAGCAAAACTAGAACAGAACGTTAGTGAAATATTGGCAACGGATAGAGTAGAAATGCCGGGAACTAATTATTCACAATCTTCTAGTGAAAGAAGTAATAACAGACGCGGACGCGGAAGTAGAGGAAACACACGAATGGATGAATTGATCCATCCATTAAAAAGAAATACAGCACAAATACATTCAATAGATAAAAAGACAAGAGAACAGGAATTGTTGGCACAGTTAAAGACTTCACCAGAAAATAAAGAAGTGTTGGAACAGTTTATAAAGGAGAATCAGGATGTGTTTGCAATTAGTGATTTAGAGTTGGGTAAGACAAAAACGGTAACAATGGAGATAGATACGGGAGACCATCCGCCGATTAGCTTAAAACCATATAGAACTCCCTTAAGAAATAGAGAAATTGTAGAAAAGGCAATAGAAGAAATGTTGAAAGCAGGGATAATCACAAGATCAAAATCAGAGTGGTCATCTCCGGTGGTAATTGTGGCCAAACCTGATGGTTCGAGTCGATTCTGTTGCGACTATCGGGCGTTGAACAAAATTACTAAAAATGTAGCATACCCACTGCCAGTGATAGATGATATTTTGGGGTTGCTAAATGGCGCTACATTTTTCACGACGTTAGACGCAAGAGCAGGATTTTGGTGTATTCCGATGTCGGCAGACGCGCAAAGAAAAAGTGCTTTCTGTACTCATATGGGTTCTTATGAATTTTTACGTATGCCTTTTGGAGTCAAAACTGCGCCATCTCACTACATGCTCTTAATAAATGAAGTTTTGGAAGGTATGCAAAGGTTCGCTCTTGCTTATATTGATGATATTCTGATTTTTACTTCTGGAAATGTGGAGGATCATTTGAAACATATAAAGTTAGTGTTTGACAGGTTAAGAAAACATGATGTGAAGTTAAAGCTCAGTAAATGCCAATTTTTAAAGACAGAAACAAAATATTTGGGGTATATTATAAATAGAGAAGGTATAAAACCAGATCAGGACAAAATAAAGGTTATTAAAGAGTTACCTGCTCCAACTAACGTTAAGGAGGTACGCGCCTTTATAGGAACATGCGCGTATTATAGGCGGTTTGTCCCAGCGTTTTCAAAAATAGCTGAACCTATTACAAACTTAACAGGCAAGTACGCTAGGTTTAAGTGGGATGATGAGTGTCAAAAAGCGTTCGAGTATTTAAAAAACAGTTTAACACTGGTACCACTGTTGACGCATCCAGACTTAAACAAACAGTTGATACTGTACACAGATGCTTCAGACAATGCAGTAGGAGCATGTTTGGTGCAACCATATGAAGGAAAAGAGTCTGGAATACCAGGGGTTAAAAATGAAAGGCCTATATACTTCTTGTCGCATAAACTTAGCAGATCACAAAGAAAGTGGACGACTATTGAGAAGGAGGCTTACGCAATACATTACGCTCTTCAAAAACTAAATTACTACTTACATAACGCAAATTTTGTTATTAGAACTGACCATATGCCTTTAAAGTCTTTTTTAGAAGCTCCAGTGCAGAACAGGAAAATACAAACGTGGGCATTGAACTTACAGGGATACAATACGAAAATTGAGTACATTCCAGGTAGGATTAACACATGCGCTGATTTACTGTCTAGGATTCCCTATCCACAGTCGTCAGGTGACACAGAAGATGAAGGAGAACCAGAGATTGACGATCGAAATTGGCAAGTAAATATTTTAGATTCTGCTATAATAAATAGAGAAGAATTTGATAGTCTACCATCGGAACAAGAGTCTGAACATAGAGAAGAAGACCTACAAGTAGCACAGTTTAATATGAAAGAAGAACAAGAGTTGGACCCAAAAGTCATACAAATAAAAGAAAAATTACGAGAAACAGATGATTACAAATATAAAAGGAATTATTTGGTTTTACAAGAGGATGGACAGTTATACTATATGTGTGAAAGGAATGAACAGCTAAGGAAATATATTCCAAAACATTTAGAAAATGAACTTTTAAAAGCATATCACGATGAAAATGGACATCTCGGTAGAGATAAATTGCTGAAAGCACTTACAAGTAAATATTATTGGCCAAACTTGTTTAAATCTACATGCAAATATGTAGATACGTGTGAAAAATGCAGATTAAGGAACATGAAAACAATAAAGTCTCCCTTACAAGACACAGATATTCCTCAGTTCCCAATGCAAAAGATTAGTTTAGATATATCGGGTCCACACCCCAGAACATTGTCAGGAAATGTGTATTTAATTCATATAATAGACGTCTACAGTCTTTGGCCGGAGGTGTATGCAATTCCAGATAAGAGCGCAGATACTGTCATTAATATTTTTTTACAAGAGTTCGTACCAAGATTTAGTTGCCCACAAAGTATACTTACAGATAATGGTAGAGAGTTTGTAAATAAAAAATTCGAAAAGTTAGTAAAAGATTTAAATGTAAAACATATAAAGACCTCATTTTATAGACCTTCTTCAAATGCGAAAAACGAGCGTCAACATAGGACGTTATACGACATTTTGGCAAAGATTATTGATGAACATGACAGAGATTGGGATTTATTTTTGGGACCTGCCCTTAGCGCCATTCGTACAAATCAAAATGAGAGCACGGGTTTTTCACCATTTTATTTATTACACGGGAGGGAACCAATATTACCTATAGATAATCTATTAAAACCTAGACGGAAATATATGGGTGAAGAATTTCAAGAGACCATTATACAAGAAATGCATAAAGCACATGTGAGATTAAGGAATAATATAATTAAAGCTAGGGAAAGACAGAAAAAGTACAAAAATGTAAATACAAAATTACAGGAGTTTAAGGTAGGTGATAGAGTTTATTACAAGAAACATAGAAGAAACTCTAAGTTTGATGCTCGTTGGATTCCAGGGTATTACGTTTTGGAAAAACTAGGTAATGTATCGTATATTATAAAGAACCAGGTCACAGCACATATAGTGAGGGCACACGTTGAACACTTAAGAAGAGATGAAGATGAGATAGAAAATAATAATTATAATAATAATTATTATTCGGACTCGAAATTTTTGGATGAACAGCTTGTCAGAAGAACTGCAGTAACCCCAGGTCTTAGAAAAGAACCAGCACAAAATCAGTTGCTAGAAAATCCAGGTTACGAAGATACTCAAGAACAGACAATTCCGAAAAGAATGGAAGAAGAAGGCCTGAATGAAACTCATTATGATAGTATGGAAGAAGACATAGGTGCTCCATTTAAAAATACTAGACAAGCAACGAAAAGAAGAATGGACAGTCAAAGAGATAAAGAAGTGAAACGACAGAGGAGAATTAGAGATTATTCAACAAGCGGAGAAGATATGCCTCTACTAGAAAGATCCTTAAGAAATAGGGATCGACAAATTAGGTGGGATGTTGAACGGAAGAGATTAGCGGCAGCTGAAGAGAGACATACAGACGAAGAAGAGGAAATGGATGAAAAGTCAGAGTCTAGTAGTAGTATGGAAGAAACTAATAAGTTGTACGAAGAAGAAGATATTGATGTAGAATTGGCACTTATTCAAAGAAATTTGGACTTGTTGAAGAAGAGGAAACGTAGGAGATAGATATTTGAAAGTACTGCAGATGGCAGGAGTTAGAAGTGAAAGGGATGCCTGAAGAAGCATACGAAACGGTAGAAGTGGTCTTGAAATATTGATACAAAAGGGGTGATGGAATTTTTTTCGTTACTGTTGGTAATGCCGTGTTTCCAAGAGAAACCAGATCAAAAGTTCGTTGATAAGTAGAGGTTGGCTACTACGTTGAAGTAATATTGGATTAGTGGCCATGTAGTTTACAGTGCTCACTTAAGAGGTTATTTTGGATGTTATGTGCTGTTGGGAGTTAGGAGATAATAAATGGTATGGTAAATGTTGATTACTGATTTGTTTAGATAGATAGAACAGATGTGATTCAAATTGGACTGTAGTTAACAGATATACAGATGAACAGTGAACTGTTTAGTTTTTCGGTCATAGATATACTAGAATGACCTGTATAAATAGATAGACGTTGTTTTACTTAGTATGAGGGGCCAATGTTGGTGGGTCACTATACGAGGTGGTAATAAGTTTTTGTGATTGGTTCTGGAAAATGATGGCTAATGTTTAGTTGCTTTAGTCCTTCATTATAAGTTTTTTTGTTTTGGTTTTGAAAAATAATTGTGGTTATTTGGTTTATTGAGTTAGAATAGGGTGATTGTGTTCCTAGCATTTGAGTTGAAAAAAAACTATTGGGCCGTAAAAGTGTCCAATAGTGATAGTTAGAAGTAAGGTGTTTTATTCTGATTTGATGCATGTTATTTTATAAATGTGTTTTTCCTTATATTAATTTGGAGTTATGACGGCTGGTGTGATTTGATCTTGATTACATAAATGGTTTTGTATATTAAGTTACTTGGTTAGTAAATAAGTTATGAAGTTAAGTAATTAAGTTTAATTTTCAAATATAAGAGTTTTGCTTAAGGTTTTCGTTCAGAAAGGAGTTAATAAAAACTAAAATATCCACTGATATAAGGTAGGGGGAAGCTTAGATAACCTGAATGTTGAAATAGTTAAGCAATGCTGTGCATTCATAAATTAGTGGGAAATCAGGGTTGGTGAACGTGTGTACACGAATGGATAGACGTATCCAGGGCCTGCACACACGTCACGGTGTTCATAAATGGCAGTATGGGAAGTACGGGGGCAAGAAATAGGGGCTGTGAAATACCAGCTTTAATTTTATTAAAGGTGTTCATAAAATATGAACATGGGCTCAGGGTGGAAGGTGAGAAATACCAGCTTTAATTTTATTAAAGGTGTTCATAAAATATGAACATGGGCTCAGGGTGGAAGGAACAGAATTGTGGTTGGCAATGTCAATGTGGAATGTATAAGCTTTATGAAAACTTATGCCAAATTGTTTTATAACGAACAACGATGTATTTCATAAGGTGTTTTAAAAAATTATTTTACAAAATTTTTTTATTGGCAAGGGAGGTAAAGGGTGAGTGTCTTAAATGAGCATTACTGTATGTACATGTGGTCATGTCGTGTATTCATTCTTTATACTTCTTACTAGGTGCGCACCGCTTCTTTACTTTTTCTAACTATATTGTTTTTGTACGTCCTCGGTTTTGGAAGAGTGGGAAGTTTTATAAAAAAAAGAAAAATGTTTCGATGACGAATTTATGAGCTGTTCGTATAATATGTGTATTTGATACAGGAAACGGGAGGAGCTAAGAAAGAACCAGAAAAGAAGAAATATATAGTAGATAGCTATATAATTTTGAAAAAAAAAGAGAAGGAAGGAAAGAAGGACTATTTGGATTAACAGGGTTACCATACGTGGTATTATACAAAGAGAGTTCGAAGAAGAAGTATATGGGGGGGGGGGGGGGTTACTAGCAAACCATATCACTGGGAGAAGAGTTAAAAGATATATTATTTACTTGAGCGGATTTAGGGAAGATTAGAGGAAAAAGAGGGAATAGAGTAAGGGGATTAGGAGTAAAGATTTTTCCTTTATAAGGAAAATTCTTTAATAAACATGGGGAGGTGTAACAGTAATGGAGTACTGGGGTATTATTAGGATCAAGTGGGAAACAGATACAGCACGATTGAGCATTGAGACTGAAAGCGGGGAGAGATGCTCAATCGTGACGTATTGGGTTGGCAAGGGCAGTTAACATCACACCCTTGAGAGGTAAAGAAGCAAGTTGTCATCATGAAGCAATAAACTATTTTAACTTAACCTCTGGCTTGTTAATCTCTGTACACACTGTTACAATAGCTGTCTTAAGAAACAAGGAAAGACCAACGCATAACACTCTGAGTGAGCTGAAGCAAGAGAGGAAGGATGTACAAAAGGCTGCCAGGCAGTGTGCGAATGACTATTGGATCAAGTTAAGTGAGTCCATTCAAATCGCAAGTGATAAGGGAAACATCAGAAGCATGTATGAAGGGATAAAGAAAGCCTGTGGTCCAATGATCAAAAGAAGTGCACCGCTGAAAGCCTTGACTGGAGAAATCATCACTGATAAGAAACAGCAGATGGATAGATGGGTCGAGCACTATTTAGAGCTTTACTCAAGTGAGACCAAGCTAGCGGATGATGCCCTCAACGCCATAGAGGCCCTGCCAACTCTTGACCACCTGGACACACTTCCCACTATAACAGAAGTTAAGTGTGCTATAAATGAGCTTGCATCTGGCAAGGCTCCAGGTAAGGATGGGATTCCAATAGAGATAATCAGGAGTGGGCAAGACACACTCGCTCTACAGATCCACCAGCTAATAGAGCTATGCTGGCGAGAAGGACAAGTCCCACAGGATTTCAAAGACTCAAACATCATAACGCGGTACAAGAACAAGGGAGATCGGAGCGACTGTAACAACTATAGGGGTATCTCACTTCTGTGTATTGTTGGGAAAGTATTTGCCAGAATTGTTCTGCACAGACTTCAAGTCCTGGGAGATCAAGTCTACCCCGAATCACAGTGCGGCTTCCGTCAGAACCGGTCTACCATTGATATGATATTCTCATTGCGACAGCTGCAAGAAAAATGCCGGGAATAAAATCAGCCATTGTTTATTGCCTTCATCGACCTCACAAAGGCATTCGATTTGGTCAGTCGTGAGGGTCTGTTCAAAGCACTAAAGAAGATTGGCTGCCCACCAACTCTTCTGTCCATTGTGGAATCGTTCCACACAGGCATGAAGGGTATAATCAAGTTTGATGGCTCAACTTCAGAAGAGTTTGAAATCAAGAGTGGAGTTAAGCAAGGTTGTGTACAACCCCCACCCTCTTTGGGATATACTTTTCACTTCTACTGAAATATGCCTTTCGTGATCAGGATGACGGTATATACATTCACTCACGCTCAGATGGTGGCCTCTACAATGCTAAGAGATTGAAGTCCAAGACCAAAATTAGCAGGGTACTAATCAGAGAGTTGCTTTTTTGCGGATGATGCTACGATTACGACCGACTCTGAGGAAGAATTACAACATCTACTATCTGCATTCTCCAATGCTTGTTCTGAATTTGGTTTAACAATTAACAAAAAGAAGACACAGATTATGTCACAAGGTGCACATGGTGTACCATCAATCTTTATTGACGACGCCGAACTGGAGATAGTAGACCATTTTACATATCTAGGATCAGAGGTAAATAGCAAATTATCCCTCGATCAGAAAATCAACATCAGCATTGGCAAGGCAGCAACAACAATGAACATGTTAGCAAAAAGAGTCTGGGAGAACAGGAAGCTTACTGCCAAAACAAAAGTCCTCGTCTACCAAGCCTGTGTCCTTAGTACTCTTCTTTATGGCAGTGAAACCTGGACAACTTACTCACGCCAAGAGAAATGTTTAAACAGCTTTCATATGCGGTGTCTACGAAGAATACTTGGTATTAAGTGGCAAGACAAAATCACATATACTGAAGTATTGGAAAGATCAGGTTGTGTGACGGTGTATTCCATGCTCAGTCTCCGTAGACTTAGATGGATAGGACAAGTTAGGAGGATGGATGACGGTAGAATACCAAAGGACATCTTGTTTGGTGAATTACAGACGGGTAGGCGATCTCAGGGTCGGCCTCTACTACGATACAAAGATGTGTGTAAGCGGGACATGATTGATACAGGCATTGATAATGCACATTGGGAGCACGTCGCCGCTAAACGTGTTGCATGGAGGGCAACTATCAGAAATGGAATAAAGACAAAGGAGAAAATGATTGCAGATAAAGCACACACAGAGCGTGAGAGACGTAAGATGGTGCAAAATGGTTGAAATGACCATGTTTTCACATGCACCTACTGTGGGCAAACATTTGCAGCAAGAATTGGCCTTACCAGCCACACTCTCAACCGCCATGGATCGTAGTTATTAAGCCTTTTTGAAGCACAATGTACCAAACTATCGTCTTTTAAGACGGAAAGGTGCCAATGACAGTGATGATTACACACATACAGTCTAAACTTCACCAATATTAAGCAGTCTCGGTTGACATTAAGGGAGTCTCTGTGGCAAAGTGGTCAAGCCGTTTGACTCGGGCTTCGAAGGTTGTGGGTTCGATTCCGGGCCGCGTCCTTCGGTTGACGAGTGAATTTTAACGGGAACTCCTGAGGGTCGTCGCTGGAGCTAGGGAGTTCGTGCTTTGTACGACGCTTTCCGCGCTGCGGAAAGAGACTGAGCCATATGGGATAAAAACCCGGTGCAGTGAAGTGACCCTGTCGACTTTTAAGAGACTTTGTTAAACAGTCTATACTTCACCAGTAATAATACAACTACTGGTACCATTGTTAGTCATGGCTTTGTCAGATATGGCTGAGGTACCGCATGACAATAGACGATACTTCCTGCTTTCTGTTAGCGCCGAATACTGGGCAGTGCTCACCAAGCCAACACCCCACATTGTGCCAACGGTTTCGGGTGGAGGAGCGCAATTGGAGGAGGGGGGATTACAAACCTTATCCTGGTGCGAGGAAATGCAACCTAAAGACTAAATGTGATGACAGGGCAGACAAGGCCATAAGCCTTGGTTGGTAACTGGTCGAGGATCAAAGCCCTTTAATACGGACAGCTAGAGCATTACTTTGCTGAAATGAAAACTGGAGCAAACTAGGCAGCCCGAGAGAGAGAGAGAGAGAGAGAGAGAGAGAGAGAGAGAGAGAGAGAGAGAGAGAGAGAGAGAGAGAGAGAGAGAGACCATGCTGCATGAGCAACACATGCTCTTTACAATTCAGCCAAGACTCTGTGCTATGGGAAGGTTATTATGCCTTTAAAAAAAAATTTATTTTAAAGTACAATGTAACAAACTATCTTCTGTCAAGATAGCAAGGTGCCCGTACAGTGCATTATTGGTATCATTAGTACCGGGACTCTTCACTGGCTAAAACATATGAGGACGGAGCACGTAAGGGAATGTACCGAGTGCTGTGATGTCGGTTAATGACTCAGCTTAAACTCAGCTTTCCCTTTTCTGAGACAGGAAAGGTTTTCCGGATTTTAAAGACATACAGACTGTCTCAAGCAAACGAAATATTATGCTATTACAAGTCATAAACATGAAGTTACTATTGGCATCTCAAATAACAGAACATATATAACTTTATATCAGAAGGTGCGACTGGATAGCAATGCAAGAATCAATAATTATCTGAAATGTCGTAGCATGGCTTCTTGAATAAGACCAGCAATGAACAATAGAATATGTTTGCAAACGACAAGAAAGGTCGATACTTTACTTCCAGCAGCAATAGAGCGGGTAATAAAGAACTCATTGTTTCTGTTCATAGTTCTCGGGTCGTAGGTTCAATATACGGTCTTAATAAAGGTGCAACTATACTGTAAACAAAAAAAAACACGCAACATTAATGCAGTTTCAATTGCAAACTTGTACCAACATTTTATTTTACGGAATTAAGGTTTCAATCCTGGCATGAAGAAACTTTCCGAATTTAACAATGAAATGATGTTCATTAAATTTGGTTTGGGCTATTAGTCTTTGCGACTGAGGTTTCCGTTTCAGTCAGGTGTATGTGTAAAGTCCTATGGCCTCTATCAGAGAACGACATCGCGTTGACATGGATCCAATTAGCCGTTGGATCTGTTGTTGTGGGATGGCTGCCCACTCTTCCCGCTGTGCAAGAGACAACTGTCGGAGATTGGATGGAGCCACGTCTCGCTGGCGGAGTCGTCTGTCGAGTTCATTCCATAAGTGTTCTATGGGGTTCATGTCTGATGACATGGTTGGCCACGGAATGGTCTGGACGTTGTTGTCAGCGAGGAACTGGGTGGTGAGTTGTGTCACATGAGGTCGAGCGCTATCCTGCTGAAAAACGTGCAGCCAGAAGTGGAAGGATGTGAGGATGAAAATTTCCGGCGACGGATCGCTGGGCATTCAGCACACTTCAATTTGCACCAGGTTACTTCTTCCCATGAAGTTGATCGCCCTCGTGTACATCAGCACACCTCCACCACCATATGGAGGTGCCTCATCAACGCTGTTCTGCACAAAAAATGATTCATCACTAAACCAAACCCGTCTCCAGTCATTCCCAACGGTCCGTTGACGATGCTGATTCGTCCACTGCAGTCGCTTCTGGTGATGTCGGTCCGTAAGAACAGAAGCTCTGTATGGTCTTCAAGCCCAAAGACCAGCGTCGTGCAGCTGGTTCCTGGCCGTTTGATCTGAAATTCGACGAGCTCCTGGCATTGACTGGACTGTGGAGGACGCAGATGCAAATCGATTCCTAAGGTGACGCAGCCGTATGAAGCAGTCTTCGGCAGCAGTTGTGATTCTGGGTCTTCCACTGCGCGGCCGGTCTGCCACTGAACCAGTTTCTTGAAATCGCCTCCAAAAGCGACTACCGGTGCTTCTAACCACATTAAATTCTCTGGCTACTAAACTTTGTGATTGTCCAGCCTGTAAACGTCCAATGATGGTGAGTCGTTGTTCTCTAGTGAGATGAGTCATACTTGCACATTGCATTTTTAACTGAATTTATTTGAGGAGCATCAATCTTTTATAGGCATTTAATAATATTGTCAGATAGTTTTGTGTTCAGTAAGTTTCATGGGATTATCATGAACCTGTCACGAGTTATTGTCAAAAATGTTGTTTTGACCTTGACCTCTTTCACGACCTCACGAATCATGAGTACAATTCAGGTAATCACGAGAAGTTAATGACCAGATGGACTCAGTCGATAGGTTGACTGATGTCCAATCAGCGAATATCTTTTATAATGGGAAATAAATTTGGGAACCAGTTGAGGCCACTGAAACAGTTACACAAATAAACACACGCAGTATTGTTTGGCGCTCACAGAAGGAGAAGAAAGAAGTAGAGACTAGAGGACGCACTAGACAACATACAATTTGAAAGCTATAGTTACCGACTGGGATTCGAACCTGTCACCTTCAAATGGCGACAGCGCCTCGCTGCAGGAACAAGTGTACTTCGATGCATGACCAACTAGACACTCCAAAGTTAAAAAGTAACACCAAAAATGTTGCGTTTCTTTCTTTCTTTCTTTCTTTCTTTCTTTTTTTAACAGATTATTTGAAACATGTGGAAGTTTCCAGAAATCATCACAATATGACAAAGCGTGATAGGTAATACATCAATACATAATCCATACAAAGAGAGTTTATACTATTACGGGCACTATTCTAGATAACTATCCGATTAATGTTACAAACAGAATCTCGTCATTGATTTCAAACATGTTCAATTACATACAGATATAGAAGAGTAATCCGGCACCTATATAGGTAGCAATGTAAACAGAAATGAGGAACAATATAGAGGTACTTAAATAAAAATACACAGGGTAAGAGCATAGGAAATGTATGGAAGTCGAAATAAATCAAATTATAACCAAAAACATTCATGTGATGAGAGCATTGACAAGATGGGTTATGATGGATTGTTAACTGTGAAACAAGATGGGTTATGATCGAATATTAACCGTGAAACAAGATGTGTTATGATGGAGTATTAACTGTGAAAGAAAGATGAGTTATGATGGAGTGTTAACTATGAAACAAGATGGGTTATGATGGAGTATTAACTATGAAACAAGATGGGTTATTATGGAGTATTAACTATGAAACAAGATGGGTTATTATGGAGTATTAACAATTAAACAAGATTGGTTATGATGGAGTATTAACTATGAAACAAGATGGGTTATGACTTAGTATTAACTGTGAAACAAGATGGGTTATGATGGAGTATTAACTATAAAACTTATCAAAGGAGTACGCCGTGAACAGATTGCATCGCGCTACTATTACTGGTGCCTTACATATGAAGTTATTCATTACTTGAGGGAGTTCATCCACCTGTCTGCAGAGATTGTCCCTGCTACTCTCATGAGGCGGACTATGACTAAAGCCCCAAGACCTTCAAGGCCTCCCTCCCGCACTCCCGTTCAGGCGGCGCTGACCGTCAGGAATACAGAAAAGCCACAGAACCCGGTACAGACAAACAGTCTGAAGTGGATGCTAATTGTGAGAAGTTTGAAGTTAGAGGTGGATGTGGACGAGGTCTTGGTGTCTTTGGGGGAGGTGCTCCAAGTGGACAGTAAATGTATCAGCTTATTTGAATAAAGTCAACATTGTCTTGAAAAAAAAAAAAAAAGTATATTAACTCAGCTGTTCAATGAGTACAGACTTCTATAGCAGAAACACGTGAAGCAAATGTGCTGCAAACACACATTAACAGGTGCCTACACACGATAGAATGACTCCATTCTGGGAAAAGCGGTAGCGTAGCGGCAAGACGCTCGCATGTCGTACAAGTAAGTAGTCTTGAGTTTGTTAAGCAGCAGGGCATTTTCGGAAATGTCCGACATTGATTTGGAATCGCAGGTCAACTCAGTCTAAAATTGGTACCAACATAATGTCTTTTGAAGTAACTGCCGTCTGTGGGATACCGAGCACATAACCCATCGTGTTTCACAGTTAATACTCCATCATAACCCATCTTGTTTAACAGTTAGTATTCCATCATAACCCATCTTGTTTAACAGTTAATACTCCATCATAACCCATCTTTCACAGTTAATACTCCATCAGTTTATCAGTTTCTCTCGTGTTTCACATTTAATGCACCATGAATTTATCACATTCTCTCATGCTGTATCGTTAATAAACAATCAGTGTATCATTTTATCTCGTATTTCATCGTTAATAGACAATCAGTTTATCACTTTATTTCGTGTTTCATCGTAAATATCTCGTCAGTTCGTCACTTTATTTCGCGTTTCACAGTTAATACACCATCAGTTTATCATTTGATCTCGTGGTTCATCGTGAACACTCCATCAGTTCATAACTTTCTCCCATGTTTTACAGTTAATACACTATTTATTAGTTTATCATTTTCTCCATTGCTTCATCGTTAATACTCTATCATTCATTTAAAAATAAAAAACAACTGTCATTTACTGCCTATATAGTATCTTGTGGTGTATTGCATCGAGGTCTTGAGCCTGAGGGATTAAGGCCGCCTGGCTAGTGCAGTCGCCGCGAACTGTGCAGGTCAGAGTTTTCTTTTTGCCCCCGACAGAGAAAAATAAAACTTCACACCTTACCGAGGATTCAAATCCGGGTCTCCCGGAGGAGAAATCCGGCAGTCTAGGTTATTCCGGTTTAACACCGCTAATAATCCATCGATTTATAACTTTCTAGTAGGTTTAACCGCTAATACACCATCAACCATATGGAGGTTCGAAATGTTCTTAAGCATATGAAAGCTGGCAAGGCTCCCGGTGCAGATAACATCACAACAGAAATGATTAAAACTTTACAAGAATTTGGACTAGATCAAGTCACCAGACTGCTGAACACATTATATGATACTGGAGATATACCTCCTGAATTATGTAACTCTATATTTATTGCAATCCCAAAGAAATCAGGAACCTTGGAATGTGATCAACATAGAACAATTAGTATAATGAGTCACATCACAAAGATTTTGCTAAGAATTATCATGCAAAGAATGAGGAAGAAGATACAACCTGAAATAGGGGAAGAACAATGCGGGTTTGTAGAAGGAAAGGGTACAGTAAATGCTGTGTATATGCTGCGAACAGTTATTGAACGTGCTATAGAAGTAAACAAGGATATACATCTTTGCTTTATTGACTATACAAAGGCTTTTGATAGCGTTAGACATGTCAGCATGGTGGATATGCTTGCAGATCTACAAATTGATGGGAAAGACATTAGACTTATAAAAAACATATATTGGAAACAACAAGCTGCAATAAGGATTGATAATGAAGTGGGACAGTATCAGCCAATTAAGAGAGGTGTTAGGCAGGGATGTGTGATGTCTCCAGATCTTTTTTCCCTGTACAGTGAAAATATTTTCAGAAATGTAGAGGATATAAATGGAATCAGCATTGGAGGACGAAACATCAATAACATTAGATATGCAGATGATACAGTATTAATTGCAGACAATGAGCAGGACCTGCAACAATTAGTAGATGCGGTTGTTGTACACAGTGAGCAACTGGGGTTAGAATTAAATTGTAAAAAGACTCAGGTTATGGTCGTCAGTAGGAAGGAAGAAGTGCCACAATGTAATATACAAGTAAATGGAAATATTCTTCAACAAGTGAATCGGTACAATTATCTTGGAACAGTTATAACATCTGAAGGGAGATGCCTTGAAGAGATTAGAACAAGAATCGCCATGGCGAAAGTAGCTTTTAGCAAGATGAAAAACATTCTGACCAATAAGAAGATGTCAATTGAAACGAGAAAAAGAGTGTTGAGGGGATACATAGAGCCTGTTCTTTTGTATGGGTGTGAAACTTGGACAATGAGCAGTCAAGCTGAAAAGCATCTGATGGCTGCAGAAATGTGGTTTCTGAGGAAAATGCAAAGAATACCATGGACAGACAGAAAAACCAATGACCAAGTACTACAGGAGACAAATGAACATCGTAAACTGATTAGAGAAATTAGACGTAGACAGTCAAAAATTTTTGGACATGTTATGAGAAGAAATGGATTGGAGAACTTAGTGACAGCTGGCAAGATCGAGGGGAACAGACCAAGAGGAAGACCGAGAGGAAAATACCTGGATGGCTTGGCCACATGGCATGGACGAGACAGGAACACTGAGCTGATCCACGACACTGGTGATCGAGTGAAATGGCGAGTCATGACCGCCCACGCTTTCCGGCATGGCACATGATTGATTGATTGACACCATCAATAAGTTTGTTAACTTTCTTCGATACTTCGTCGGTTTATAACTGTTTCCTGTGGTTATTTTCACTTTAAAAACATTGCCGTACTAAACAGTCACGGAACGACTACAAGGTAGATAACCTATTTTATTTTGCTTGAGTCAATATATCGTTAGGAATTAACTCCCCCATCATTCGCTGTTTCACAAATTCTTTTCTACCGTTTACTTAAAACATGCACGTTTGTTTTTGTGGGTCTATTTTGGAGTTACAAACAGATTAAGCTAAGAGTACGACAGGGGTGTGTCATGTCAGCGGATCACTTTTCCCACTATTTTTTTTCCGCATATACTTTACAGGACATCGCTGTCAACATCAGCATCTTTCAGCTGATTGTTGATTTCTTGGCAATATTACGCTCAGTAGTTTGCCATTGCTTTGTAGTTTGCATTGTTTGTCAGTACTATCCTATCTAGGACGCTGTCTGCGTCTCCTGTACTTCACCCTTCTATTAGTGGAGATAGGAAATACCCATTGGGTTGCTCATAATTATGTTCATTAAATTAGAAAACAAACAGAATAGGGTAGAAGTCGTAAGGCTAGATGAGTGCTCACTATCCGCTAATCTTAGAGATCAAAGATATCATCGGACCGGTGCTCATTCTCTAACGCCCGCCTTATATTCCGTTACTACTGCCCCCTCCCTAAGGATACGGTATTATTCTTCACTAGGCATAGTTGACTAACCCTCCCTTTCTCTCACAAACCCGCTTGCCGTAAGTAAACACCGAATAACGAGTGCCTATGCTACTGCGCCACGGAGCGGTTTACCTATCTAGCAACTTCCAGTAGATAGGTCTTGCTTTTACTCCTATGAAAGAGGGGACGGTCACGGTACGAACTATGATCTCGGCTATTCGGTAACGCCTTTCAGTTATAGCTAATGAAGCGCTTTAGATCGCTAGTTGAAAGCGATGAGCTATCATTCAGCGCGGCCGCCACAACCGATCAATGCTAGCTCATTAGTATGCGTGACCGTCCCACTTAGCAACGCACGACCGGTGTACTCGATTCGCGTGAAGATAACATACTTCGTTTAAGATTTCAATGAAAGAAGGTAAATTCAATCAATCAATCAATCATGTGCCATGCCGGAAAGCTTGGGCGGTCATGACTCGCCATTTCACTCGATCACCAGTGTCGTGGATCAGCTCAGTGTTCCTGTCTCGTCCATGCCATGTGGCCAAGCCATCCAGGTATTTTCCTCTCGGTCTTCCTCTTGGTCTGTTCCCTTCGATCTTGCCAGTTGTCAACAAGTTCTCCAATCCATTTTTTCTCATAACATGTCCCAACATTTTTGACTGTCTACGTCTAATTTCTCTAATCAGTTTACGATGTTCATTTGTCTCCTGCAGTACTTGGTCATTGGTTTTTCTGTCTGTCCATGGTACTCTTTGCATTTTCCTCAGAAACCACATTTCTACAGTCATCAGATGTTTTTCAGCTTGACTGCTCATTGTCCAAGTTTCACATCCATACAAAAGAACAGGCTCTATGTAACCCCTCAACACTCTTTTTCTCGTTTCAATTGACATCTTTTTATTGGTCAGAATGTTTTTCATCTTGCTAAAGGCTACTTTCGCCATGGCGATTCTTGTTCTAATCTCTTCAAGGCATCTCCCATCAGATGTTATGATGTCTGTCTGTCTGTCTGTCTGTCTGTCTGTCTGTCTGTCTGTCTGTCTGTCTAACTAACTGACTAACTGACTAACTAACGACCGACCGACCGACCGACCGACCGACCGACCGACCGACCGACCGACCGACCCACCCACCGCCCGCCCGCCCGCCCGCCCGCCCGCCCGACCGACCGACCGACCGACCGACCGACCGACCGACCGACCGCCCGACCGACCGACCGACCGACCGACCGACCGACCGACCGCCCGACCGCCCGCCCGCCCGCCCGCCCGACCGACCGACCGACCGACCGACCGACCGACCGACCGACCGACCGACCGACCGACAGAGAGAGAGAGAGAGAGAGAGAGAGAGAGAGAGAGAGAGAGAGAGAGAGAGAGAGAGAGAGATTCTGAAATACAATCCTAGCGGAGATTTTACTTTTTAAACAGGTCTGAACGCCCTGAACGCCAAAACCTGGGAAGTTAAACCCCAAGTCAACCAGATGAGTCATAACCAAACAAAAATCACCAACGCATAAAAGACATGCAGATGGTATCACACGAAACAAATACAATGGCACTTACAAGTCATAAAATGAAATCTATAGTCTGTAAAAAGTTATATAAGAAGGTATGTCTGAGCAGCAAAGTTAAAATCAATAATCGCCTGGAATGTGATAGCATGGCGTCTTAAATAAGACTAGCTATGAACAATAGATTATGTTTGCAAACGTCAAAGCAAGGGTCTATAAATTACTTTCAGCAACAATAGAGAGGGTTATAAACAGATCGTGGACAGTGATTTGTAATCTTTGGTCGTAGGTTCATAATTTTTTGTTACTTTATTTATCTACAATCGATAGTTCTTTATGGTGTACCTGTCTGGCTCTGGTAACACTTGCCCTAGATTGCAGTTGTAAATCACTGACTCAATCACCAATACTTGAGATTGTAAATACGATTGCACCCTAGAGAAAATAATCCATGCTTACATTCGGAAGCATTCAGAAAGTGTTAACTCACGCCCTGAGAAACACGTTAGTTGATAAGTCGACAGATCATCCTCATTGCACATGGAACCAGTCAGTCCATAAGTGCTCAGATCCCCTCCTCTGTATATTCCGCAGCGTATTGCGGCTAACGACACCAGTTCTGTGTTGGTTTATGAATCTTCTTTAGCTTCCTGCATAGTGCTCATGTCTAGCCACACTTCTTTTAAATTGTTGTTCTCACAGTCTGACCATGGTTGTGGATTCACAGTCATCACTTGGTTCTCGCAAACCACTTAACGTCTCGTGGAGCATTCAGTATATCAGCAAGGTCCACGGCTCGCCCGCCCTCCACAGTTGCCTTACCTGAAAGCCTTTCAGCCTGGTCATTTCCTTGTACACCTGCATGCCCTAGCACGAAAATGAAACTAATCTTTGCTAGCCATGACCGCTTTATAGGCACCAACCACTGTCTTCGGATCCAACCCATCTCTATCTTTCTGAGCATACTCATTATGTCAATAAGGCAGCATGCTCGATTGAATGTCTGTGTCTCGAGCCATGTTATTGCTTTACTGCTGCCATGACTTCCATAGTCAGACTACTTGTGGTCAAGGCAAAAGCATCAGCATTCTCCTTCACAAATCTCCCTTCAGCCAGAGCCATAAAGGCCTACGAACTTTTCACGCGTCGAACGACCGACCCATAAGCATCACCATCTAACGAATTCTCGAAGATCAAAGCTCGTACTTCCTCCTCCACAACAGCCAGAGAAGAAAAAAAAAAAAAAAAAAAAAAAGTTAGTTGCATATCCTTCACAGGACGTCGCTTTTAACCCCAGCATTTTTGCTGTTTGTGATGTCTTGGCAAGTTTACGTTCAGTAGTTTGCCATTGCTTTCTGAACGACAGGCACTCATACCATTGTACGAGAATAACGCAAGGCAGTCTGCTGCCAAATCGTCCGCAGCTGTGTTTTGAACGCAATAATCTAAAATGAGCATAGTCAAGTGGTTATGTTACGTATGCATATATAGGAGCTGTGGTGGTGTAATGACTGGTTGCTTACCTGAAGACCCGGTGGTCATGGGTTCCAGTCCTCATCCAGTTGGATTTTCAAAATGGAACTGGGCTCTCAGGTCGAGCTAGCTTAACATCATCATCATCATCATCATCATCATCATCATCATCATCATCATCATCATCATCATCATCATCATCATCATCATCATCATCATCATCATCATCAAGTGCCATGCCGACAGGCGTGGGTGGTCATGGTTCCCTATCTCACAAGGCCACCAGAGTCTCGAACCAGGTCTGTGTTATTGTCCCACCCATGCCATGCTGCCAAACCATCAAGGTGTTTATCCCTTTGTCTTTCTCTTGCTCTCTTCCCCTCAAGCTTGCCTGTTGTCACTAAATTTTCATGTCTATTTCTCCTCATAACATGTCCAAAACATCTCGACTGTCTACGTCTAGTTTCTCCAATGAATCACCGTTTTTCATTTCTCTTGAAGGACTGTCTCATTTGATTTTCTGTTCGTCCATGGTATTCTTTGCATTAAAAAAAAAAAAAATAAATAAAATAAAATGAAACAATAAAATTAAAAAAAAAACACACACACTTTTCCACAGCTATTATATGTTTCTAAGCTTGTCTGTTAATTTTCCATGTTTCACACGCATACAACAATATTGATTGTATATAGGACTCTAACACTATGTCTGGCTAAAATAGGGACTCGGGAATGTCTTGGGAAGTGAAGTTATCCAAGTGATATCGACCACATCGCCCCGCGAGTGTCGTCAGTTCTATAGACACGTCAGACTAGCACCAAATACCTAGTACGCCTTTAGACTATATAGTTATATATCATCATCATCTTGTGCCCTGCCAGTTGGCGTAGGCGTTCGTGTCTCTCTACAGATCGGGGTCTTTGGTGTGCTGGATCACCTCTGTTGATGATATTCCTCCATGCCAATGTCTTAGTCCATCCAGCTTCATTTCGTTTGGTCTGCCTCTGGTTTTCTTCCCCTTGATCTGTCCAGTTGTCACGATGTTCTCCAATGCCTCTCTTCTCATTACATGTCAAACAAAAAGTGTGTGTCTATTTTTTATTGTTGTATATAATGTTCTAGTTTAATTAGCCTGTTTCAGACAATCATCGTTAGTTACTTTGACAGTCCAAGGAATTCGCAACATTCGTCTCAGAAACCACATCTCCGTTGCTTCCAATGTCTTTCTAATTTGTTCATTTACATTCCAGATAGCTGGTGAAGCATGAACGCCTACCTATTGAGGTCATACGGGCCATTCTTGGCGGTACAGGGGATACATATATTGTATATGTGCGGCATATGCTCCCCTGTCATCTATGTATAACAGGTACAGGGTGATCTAGGCCAAGATGTACCTTATGGTTGCAGCAGACAGGATGCATCACCTGTACAAACCTTTCAATGATACCCAGAGCACATCGGTTGTGTAGGCAGGCCTTGAATGACAGAAGCTGACGACACAAACGCAAGGAGAAGAATGGGTCAAAGTATCACTTAACAATGAAACAGGGCATAAAGTAAATCTTAAAGTGAGCCAATGGTGCCTTAAAATGATCAGCCGGTGTTACAGCTGTGTTCTTGCAACAGCTGATACAAGACAATTTGTCACAGTGTGTAAATGAACAAGGGCTTACAAGTCTGGTAGAAATCATAAATCCAGTTTATTAAACGTTTAGGTCGACAAAGACTCTGAATATTATACAAACGTGGCAACAGCCTGCCTTCTAGGGCTGAGTTCTGAGGTACACTAACTTGACTACCCACTACGTCACGACTTGAGCATCTCTCCTCTCGTTCGACCCCGATGCTCAATCGTGCTGTAGCTGTTTCCCACCTAAATACTACTAAAACCCGTACCTCTGTTACACCTCCCTATGTTTTTCTAAAGAATTTTTCCTATAAAGGAAGAATTCTTTACTCCCAACTCTCTTACTCTATTCCCTCTTTTTCCTTAACTCCCACATTTCCTCTAATCTTCCCCAAACCAACTCAAATTTGAGTATATATTATATCCTTTAACCCTTCTCCCGGTTATATTGTCAGCTAGTAACCCACTATATACTTCTTCTTCGATTCTACTTTGTACAATATATCATACCACGTATGGTAACTCTTTTAAAGTAAACACTCCTTCTCCCCTTTCTTTAGTTCTTAGAGTTCCCAAATCTCCCTAAACCACTTTATGTTAAGTAACCCAATCTATTTCCCCAAACTATATAGCTATCCACTATATATTTCTTCGTTTCTAACTCTTCATAACAAAACCTATATTAATTACATATCAACAACAATTGAATCTATATACAATACAGCATAACACATATGGTTGAAATAACCACTCCTTCTCTTCATAAGAAATCTGCTTAAGAACTCAAACGCTGTACCTTTCTGGTACCAACTCCCCATTGTCTTCAACAACACTACCAACTCTCTACTTTCAACCTGTAATCACTCTCACACAATAGAAAGACAAAGAATCGGTGGCCACCGGTATTTAAAAGAAGCAGTAGAACTCTTCCACACAAAGACCACACTCAGCTAAATCCCACACCCCCTTTACCAAACCATACTCCTTTACCCTCCTATGTCATTTGAGACTTTATGTAATAAAGTCTAAAATAATTATATCTCCTACAGTACCACTCATTATGTTAACAGTTTACGCTTCTATTTACAGCATCAAAAATACCAACCAAGTGTCTGTCTATTACAGACACTACCAATTTTATAACTCTGAACCTTACCTCAATGTAATGTTAACCACAAAATACGTCCCGAGGATACAATTAAAAATCAAGACCTGTTCCAACACACATCACCTCACATAATATACCTCTCTTTTAATCTTGCCCCCTTACTGTCCATTTATTATGGGCACATCTACTCAAACCTCCAGTTGTTAATTTATGCCGTTATCAACAGCAACCATGTACTGCTCCTAACTCACGTCTGTGACTGCAGTCCGTATAACACGGACCCTCAAAACCCCATGTCATTTTGTTCCCAATGTATATTTCACACTTATTATTGTACTGTTATCTACAGTATCTAATCAAACATGGATTCAATTCATGTTTAATTATTTGTCTGGGGCAACACGTTACCCACTTCTTCTTCTTCAATCCCGTCTCTTATGAAAATACCCCATGGCTCTTTTGACCCCCTGGAACTATGTTCAAAACTTTCCCCTCATTCATTAATCTTTTCTTCAATTAATGCTCCCTTAATTTCCCCATAACCATTTTACTTGTATATTAACCCCGTCATTTAAGTATGGCCTATGTTTCCACAACTTAACCTCTCAACGCTGATTATCACAGCAACCTTGCTAGTAGCATATACATCAACTTGTTATTTACAAGGAGAATATGTCTCTCTTCTAGTCCCCAGTAGTTTATTACTATTTTCTGAACGAAGGATCCCAAATAAATGTCTCTCTTCTAGTCCCCAGTAGTTTATTACTATTTTCTGAACGAAGGACTAAAATAAAGCCCCATGTATTGTCTTTATTCTAGACAAAACCATGTAGATTAAACTTAACCTAACTAATTTCCAACATGTATTTTCAAACATACAAGACAATTCACTTAAATTATAAGTTAAGCGAAATAAAATCAAAACAGAACATCATACCCCTCCCAAACTTTTTACATCATTTATGTTTCCCCACATATTAATTAAAGGTATGAACTCATTCAAAGAAAAATATATATTAAAATAATACAACATACATACATCCTAACCTATTGTTAGTTAATACTACTGGTCTCTTTTACGGACCAATAGTTTGTACGTAAAAGTCTAAGAACACAATAACCCTATTCTAGAATCAAATAACAACTATCATTTTACAGGACCAAATCAAGGAAAAAAAACATATTATACATGAGGCATTACAAACTCAAATTCAACAAAAACAACTGTCTTCTCGCTAAAGAGAAGGTTTTCAAAAAAATTATATAATTCACACAGAATTAATTACTTAAAGTGACCAAGCAAAATTGTCCTCCTATACGAACTAATGTAACTCATATCTATTCATATAAGTCATTCCACCATTTTTTTTTTTAACCGAGAAAACAAAACAGTTCCCTGCCAAGTATTAATGCCAAAATACGTATATACATATATATATATATATATTTATATATATCTGTTATCTACAGATCCTCATATCGCGGAACAATACTTGTTCCCCTCAACCAAAATCACCACTCAACCAATGACCATACCTTAACACACAAACTGTTTCCCTTGGATTTGTTCCAAGTATTTCTACAACTAATCATTATTATTACCGTTAACTACGGTATCTCTAGCCTCTTACGTCCAACAAAACTTTGTCTCTCACCAATACAACCAACTCTACTTTTAAGTTTCTCGTCTATCCGACGCAATTAACTAAACACATCATTATCTTCCAACATCTCACCACGACTACTCTAAGCTATCCTCAGGTCTCTCCTAGCACTCTTGTATCGTAACGATAATCAAACTGGTCACCCTTATCGGAACACATTCTCCAACATTCATTTAACTAACGTTGTTTACCTCTGTACCTTTCACTCTTCGTCTTCTTTATCGGGATTCTTTCAGAACTGCAACTCACGCCACTTATAACTGACAGCAGACCTCACTTTTCTCGTTTCTCAGTATTAGGCATTCCTGCTTCGATATGTCTCTGTCAAGAATACTAAAAATGTTTTATGAAACGTCATTCAGAATGTTAACTCTCTTTCCGTCAACCTGTCATACAACTTCCCTAATTTCTTTCCAACGTCAGATATTCTAACGAAAAGACATCACAATTCTCTAATCACGTTCTTTCTATCTCTCAATTTTCGCATACTCTACGTTCCACGTTTTATCAAGTTCACTTATCAACCACTCTTCGCATATTCACACGGACAATGATACACAACCTCGCTCTCATCTCACGACTATTTTCGCATCGCGACAATGCTAACGTGTCCATACCATTACTTTAAAAAAAAAACAACTTAGACGCCAATTCAACATTCCAGCAATCACTCACCACAATCCAAGCGTATCGACCTCCTCTACACACCTTGACACAAGATATATCAGCGCACTATTACATTTTATCTATGTACTTCGCTTAGGCGACATCACCAAACCTCACTCCTACTTCACTCATCGAGACGAACACCTGTTTGTCTAGAACTATACTCACGTACGAACTAAACCCCTCGTACATGCATGCTGTACTTAACACTTGCCAACAGCCTATCCATACTCGACGCACATATGTTTGTCTACATTTTTACAGCTACAAGAACAACGGATTATCAGACAAACTACTTCAACACTCAACAGGACTTTCACAATTCAACTGTTTACTTATTTCTACTTTTCTCACTCATCCTCTCTTTTTCAAAGGTCATAACGTAAGCATTTTCTCTCGCAAACTATAACTCTCTTACACAGTAACCAGCACTATCAACGATCTCTTATAACCAATTTCACTCCGACGAGCCACTAACCTCGTAACTATCATTCTATACTTCTCCACACAACAAGTTTCTCATATTTAATCAGCTCTTCCTTCTCCGCAAGCATGACGTAATTACCTCATCCGTCTCACCAAGAACTCGTATTCTTCAATCATCAACTTCTACAGTCTTTTACTCTTAATATTCTCGCGTTCAACTGGATATTTCACACATGATATCCAATTCCTCCTCAATCTGTATCTCTTCACTAGACACTCTCGGCCCAGCCGTAAACAACACCACACCTACTTCTCAATCTACCAAACAAAACTATCTCAGACTTCATGTCACAGCTCTGAGTCGAACCATCCATTCTTATTTTATCCCTCTCTCTACTAATTATGTGCTGAATCTACTCTACTTTAATCACTCCATTTATACATCAATCAACGTGACTAACTCTCTGTATCTATTCATTCTGGACAAAGGACTATTTTAATTTCTACTCTTCCTACATCGTCACTAAACACAATATATCCTAATTCTGTATTACGTATCCACGTAAAATCTCATTTGCCGTAACTCTCTATCCTCAACAACACCATCGCCACCCCTGTACCATGCGATGCCACACCAAACAATTTCATTTGTCTATTTTAGACAGCTCATATATCTATGTGCTCAAACCGCAATTCTTCCAAAACAATTCCATTTTCCTTCCTCACCCAAATAATTTTAACAACCATAGAGCGCATCGAAACCAAATATTTCGTCGTCTCTTAGTACTGATGTTCGTCTCGTTTCAATTATACCATCATCACTATCCGTTGTTAACCTGTTGTTAAAGTACTCTGGTCTTAAGGTCATAAGGTCTTCTATTTTTCTTAAGTCACTTTCTGTCGTTGAATAAATTCCCGCTATCTGTCTACTATTATTCCCTTTATTTGCGTCGGTCTGCTCACTGTTTCCTATATACCTTACGTAACGTTTGTACTTCCCCATCTCGTCTTCAGATGACACACTGACAATAGTTCCTTCATCAGACCCATAGCCTACTGCAAACACGTCGACCCTATTCCCATAGTCATCTTTAGAACGTCTGATTTTCTTTCTCTTTCTCGGTCTTCGTCCCTTAGCCTTCCCTACTTTCTTGTCATATAAACTGGTATCCATTTCTAAAGAGTCATTAACCAAAACTCTGTCCGTCTGTCTACCAGTAACTACTCCGTATGAGGGAACATCACGCTTCGATTCAGGATCTGCTCGTAGTGCAACTCTCTCACTCTCCGAACCACCAGTATTAATATCTGTTTCAGCATCACTATAATATTCGGCGGTAGGAATATCTTCTCCGTACCCTGAACTCTGACAGCTAATATTCCTACACCATTTGGGAATTAGTTTCATGTCTATACCTGAGGAACTTGACATGGCAGTACCTCTATTAACTATTATACTGCTATTTCTTTCTTCAATACTTTTCCTCTTTGGCTTCCTTTCGTCCTTGGTTCTCGTCTGTCTATCTTTCTTAACTTCAAGCGTGTCTCCCTTAGTCAAGTAAGTTAATTTTGACGGAGTCTCTATTAAGTCAGTTTGACTTCCCTTTGTTATCTTACTGGCTGGTTGTACCTGGACCTTTTTCTCTACTGTATTTACCTGAGTCTGCGTACTATTTTCCATCGTATTACCTGCCTGCGTCTGTGTATCTCGGTTTATTTTCTTTACCAATATCGTCGTCTTCTTTTCCTGTTCAATCCTAATATCGGCAAGTACTTTAGGGGTCGTTGAATTCTTATCTTTGGGTTCTATTCTGTCCTTTGATCCTGACTTCAAATACTGTCTTTGTCTCTTTTCAAACCAGTCGTTACGTCGTTTTCTAGCGGTTGCACTGTGAGAGGGCCAGTCCCATGATTTCCTTGAAAGGTTTCTCTCACTCCCATTTTTGTATTTATAACAGCTATACCAGTCCGACCTTTCACCATTACGTCTGTTCTTCTCACCGTCTTTTACTCTATATACATTAGGCCTTGGTTCGTCATAACCATATTGTCTTCTGTCTTTATTAAGCAATGGCTGTCTCCTGTTATTCTTTCGTACTCCATTACAGTCTACCATAATTTTATAAGGGTCTTGTCTAGTCGTTCTGTTCTTCAACGCTTTTACAAAATTCTCTACTTCAGTAATTGACACCTTTAATTCCCCTAACCATGTACTAACACGTTGTAATTCCACATACAAGTAATTCATATTAACTTCCTTTGAAATTTCTATCAACCTGAAACAATATTTCTACTTCTTCTTCTACATTTTCTTTGGTACCTGGCGAAAAAACTCGGAGTCCTGAACTCAGCCGAAATTATGCCTGATTCTCCACTGTGCTGTGATGGGTCTGTTATGCTGAAATATTTATACTTGTACAAGCAAACAAACAATCAATTCTTATTAATATCTAAATTAATTAACTAAAGGATGTTATCGTCCTCCTGAAATTCAATTATTTTCTATCTAATATCAAATATGTTACCCTTTTTCTTGTTGAGGTTATCTTTCCAACCGGTTTCAGTAAGGACCAAAAATGTTCAACTGGGCTCGACA
>OY992895.1:51805985-51825985 GCA_963921405.1 Cepaea hortensis | reverse complement strand
CTTTCATTCTGACTGGAAACAGTTATTGTTCTTTCCAACTGGAGAGATGCGCACTTTCTTCTGTACAGTTATGTTTTGTGTTAATTTGTTTTTCTTCTGTAATAATCTCTTACTGTATCTTCTAGTTAGATAAATGAGTTACTTCTGCTGTCTTCTACTTCTCCTTTCACCTTGTACTTCTACATTCAAGTATATGTCCTCATCAATCCACTCCTCTAGTTAGCTATCCCATACTTCCCCGTCCATGTCCCCTCCATGTTATTCAGCTCTGTTTCTATTTCTTTTCTCCCTATGGTTTTAAGCCGGTCTCCCTGGCTTAGGTATTTTGGAGGTTGATCGTAATCCCGTATACTCTCACATCTTTTACGCAGCTACGCGAGATTCGGCAGCGGATCGCGTCGCGTTGGTTGCTTACGGAGGCATGTGAGCCGGTCGTTAGAAACCAATGGAAAACTACTCTACGTAAAACTCCCCAAGACATCAACAGCAGCTTTGTTTCTTCTATATGACTATTCTATGTGAAGTACTGACCAATGAATAAAAGAGCACGTGCTTATCGTCCCATGATGCATAGGTTATGTTTCTGACTGTTGAGAAAATGGCCGGGTTGATACAAAATCCGTCCAAAGAAACTCAAAGAGCGGTGATTCGGTTTCTTTCATTTGAAGGATGTCGACCAGTGGACATTCATTGAAGAATGCAGGCAGCGTACGGTAATAAATGTGTGTTGAAGACAACAGTGACAGACTGGGCCGAATGTTTCGGAAAGGACGTCAGTTCACGACAGATCTTAGTCGGCCGGGTCAAGCGCATATTGTTGCAACTGAAAAAAAAAACAAAAAACTATCGCCAAAATTAATGCAGCAATACAGATGAACCGTTGTCGAAGCATACGTTCGCTAGCTAAAGAATTTGATGTGTCAATTGGGACAATTTAAAAGGTCGTTCGTAAGAAACTGCAATATCGGAAGGTGTGTTCACGGTGGGTCCCACGGATGTTGACCGACCACCAAAACGAGGAACGCATGGGATGGTATTGGAACCATTTGCTGCGTTACAGAGTGGAGGGTGATGCATTTCTCTTTCGCATAGTGGCAGGCGATGAATCATGGTGTCACCCCTTTGAGCCGAGCAGTAAAACAGAGAGCATGCAATGGAAGCATGCTGGATCACCAAAAGCCCAAAAAATTCAAGTTACAGATTTCCGCTGGTAAGGTTATGCTGAGCGCATTTTGTGACCATTAAGGGCTATTGTTCGCCGACTTTAAAGAACCTGGTGTCAACATCAACTCAACCCACTACTTGCAAACACTAGACAGGCTGCAAAAAGCCATCAAGAATAAACGACCCGGCATGCTTTCTCGCGGTGTGATTTTGTTGCACGATAATGCTCGTCCGCATGTCGCAAAGATTGTGCAGGAAGCATTAGCAAGGAAGAAGTGGGAAATTCTGCAACATCCAGCCTATAGTCCTGATTTGTCACCATGTGATTTTCATTTGTTCGGACCTCTAAAAAAGCTCTTAAGGGGCAACGATTTCACACAGATGCAGACGTAATGAACGCAGTAAACACTTGGGTCAGAGAACAACCACAATCCTTTTTTTGCGGACGGCATTCGCCGCCTACCTAAGCAATGGGATGCTTGCCTAAATGCCTACGGCGACTCACTATGAATTTGCATAATTCACTCAAAATGAATGCTTTGTTTAATTCTACCACACATGTTAATCTTTCTTTCATGCTTTTGTAATAAAGCCCTTGGAACGGGTTTCAAATGAACTACCCTTATATTTGTCTCTTGTTTCTTCTGTATGACTATTCTATTTGACCCTTGTTTCTTCTATATTACTATTCTATTTGACTCTTTTAATTTATCTGGATACTGTTGTGTGTTGTTTTGATTTTTTTAAATTTTTTATTTTTTATTTTGGCGTTCGCTCGCTTTGATATCAGGTGTATGTTATACACTTACTACTAATTCTCGTAGTTGCAACTAATGGGGAGTGCATTAGGCGGAATTTTGCTTGTGGATGAGTGTTCCCTATTACCAATGTCCCTCGTCATTAGGTATGTAGGTAGTCATTTCTAACAGGTTGTTCTTGATACCATGACTCTATCTTTTACATGGTCTTGCCGTTTCTCTGTATCCATTATATTTCTTTAATGTAACTATTTTTGGCAGATGGTACCAGGCCATTCTTGTGAGATAGCCAACACATTTAACCTATTCTTCTGTAATGAACGGCGTGGCGGGTTTCACATCTAGTCTTCCTCTAATTTCCTCATTTTAAATTCTATCTCTCACAGTTACTCCCGCAGCACTTCTATGCATCGCAACTTTGCTTTGATTTTTGTGCTCGTTAGATGTAGTAAGCGTCCATATTCGACACTATTAGCATAATGTCGGCCATAACATTGTCCTTATCAGGTTCCCTTTAGTACTTATATGTATCTTTCTATGCGACAAAGGTAACGCTAGTTGTCCCAGTGCCTGATTTGCCTCTGCGCAATGTGTTGATTTCTTTATTCATACTCTTATCTGAAGTGAAATTTGGCCTATTTATGCTACAATCTGTTATTGTTTCTTTGTTTGCATATTCTTCTTAAACAGTCTATCATTCTCTCTATTTGTGCAGCTGTTACCTTTCTAATTAGCCCGCTACAATGCTACATTCGTTCTCCATCCATTCATCATGTGTCATGCCGATAAGTGTGGGCGGTCGTGATTCGCCATTTCACTCGATCACCAGAGTCGTGGATCAGCTCAGTGTTCTTGTCTCGACCATACCACGTGGCCAAGCCATCCAGGTATTTACTTCTCTGTCTTCCCCTTGTTCTCTTCCCTTCGATCTTGCCAGTTGTCACCAAGTTCTCCAATTTATTTATTATCATAACATGTCCACAAAATGTTGACTGTCTACGTCTAATTGTTCTTGTCAGTTTACAGTTTTCATTTGTTTCTTGTAGTACTTGGTCACTGGTTTTTCTGTCTATTCATGGTATTCTATGCATTTTCCTCAGAAACCACATTTCCACAGCCATCAGATGTTTTTCAGCTTGACTGCTCATTGTCCACGCTTCACATCCATACAAAAGTACAGGCTCTACATTCGTTCACGTTAGATCATAATTTGCCCCTTCTTCTATACCTCTTCCTCTTCTTCGTTCTTCTGTCGAGACAAGTGTGTTACACCTAGTTACACACGTCGGAGGTCAGTGTGCTGGACATCGAAATTCATTTGTGCCAGGTTGGCTTCCTCCTTACAGATTCCAGCCGAGAGAACGGGCTCTATCTACCCTGGGTAGGTTTTCTCTCCTGGGACCTTTGCAGCAGCCTAAATACCTGCTGGCACAGCAAGCTCTGTGACGAACGTATTACGGAAGCAGTTCGTAATCCCGCATACCGCGTTCAAAACACAGCTGCGGGCGATTTGACAGCAGACCGCCTTGCGTTGTTTTTTTTAAAATGAAATAGTATGGATGCCGATCGTTCAGAAAGCAGTGGCAACTACTGAACGATAACTTGCCTAGGAATCACAAACAGCCAGAAACAATTATGTTTCTGACTGCTACGTCCTGTAAAGGATATGCAACTAACTGTTTTTTTAAAGACCTGTTGCTCTGCGATTTCCAACTGTCGTGGGATTTTTAACGTACGCACGTTGCAGAACCGCCGGTTTTCCGTACTTATCCGAGAGGACTAAGTGTCACTAGCCGAGAGATCAGGCGAATGTGAAGTACCTTCTTTATCTGGATATTCTACTTCAACAATCTGCTATTATTCTCTCTGTTTCGATAGTTGTCACATTTCAATTTAGATGGTTACGTTGTTACGCTTGTTAAATAATGTTCCCCCTCCTCATCTCATCTCATCTCATCTCATCTCATCTCATCTCATCATGTTCCTCTTGTACCTTGCGGTGTCGAGGTGAAGAATAAACATCGTGAGAGTGCCCAATTATGGGCTTCATGTATCGATATTCCCATGGAGTCTGCTATTCCCTCCGTCCAACGTTTACGTGGTCGGCCTCTTCCCCTGTTTCCCTCTAGACTGTATATCATTGCTTGTTGTGGTATGCTATTTAATGGTAATCTACTTGCATGGCCAAACCATTTGACTTGCTGCTTTCTAATAAAATCTAGTGCTGCTATAACCCCCACTTTAGTCCTGATTTCCTCATTTTTGATCTTATCTCTTCTTGATACGTTGAGTATTCTTCTCAGGAATCTCATTTCTGTTGTTGTGATTTTTCTTTCTTCTTTTTCTGACATTGTCCAGGTTTGGGATTGGTAACATAGAGTTGGTAGGAAGATTGTGTTGTAAAGTGCTTTATTAGTAGTTATTGATACATGTTTGTTCTTTAGTATTAGTGGCATTATTCCAATGAGTTGGTTTGTCTTATTGCATCTATTTTCGATCTCGCCCTCTGCTCTGCCATTTGATGATATTATACTTCCTAGGTACTTGAAACTCTTTACTTGTTTCAAAGGATGTTCGTTTAGGTGAATTGTGTTTTCTTCTTTTGTTATAGTCATTACCTCTGTTTTGCTTGTGCTAATTTTTATGTTATGTTCCCTACACATTTCGTTTAGACTATTCATGTGGTCTTGTAATTCAGCTTCTGATTTTGCTATTAATGCTTGGTCGTCCGCAAACAGGAGTTCTCTAATGGTTAGATTCGCAGATGGTTCTTCTTCTGTGTTCTCGTCATGCGGTATTCTTGCGTTCACTGTTTTGCTAGTTGCTTTACATATGTTGTCTATATATGTTATGAACAAGAGAGGGGACAGGACACAATCTTGTCGTACTCCAGATCTTATGGTGAAGGGTTCTGAGTGTCCTCCAGTTGCTCTCACTATGCATTCACTGTTGTTGTATAAGCTTCTACATAGGTTTGTTAGATGTGTACTCACTCCATATTGTTTAAGGATTTCCCACAGCTTGTTTCTATCTACTCTATCGAATGCCTTTTCTTGGTCGACAAAGGCTAAGTAGAGTGTTTAATTGAATTCGATTGATTTTTCTATAAGTTGTCTAAGAGCAAAAAATGGTATCTGTGCATCCTTTGTTTTTTCCTAATGCCAAGTTGTGTATTGGGGGGGGGGGGGGGGGGGGGTGAGTAGTCTCGAGGTATGGTGTCCGCCTCGAGTGCTGGGGGTCCCGGGTTCAAGCCCCGGTGAGGACCGGGTTTTTTTTCACGTGGACTTCTAGTAATACAATTTCCCCTGGTCTCTGGGTAGTGAGATCGGACGCCCGTGTGTATTGTTGAGCACGTAAAAAATCCCTTGGCAGTTGGAAATCGAAAAAGAGTAGCCTAACGGCGCTGCCCGGGCAAAATTTGAAGTTAAAAATATATCCAAAATATTTAAGGAACCTCGCCGGTGCTGCGGAGTTCGTGCACTGAGCTGAGTTTCTCCGGACTCAGGCTTGGGTTAGGAGAAGAATGGAGCACTTATGAGTTACACTGTGCTGTGATGTTGATCCGTCGACTAAACTAAACTAAGTTGTGTTTCGCTTAGTTGGGGTTTTATTGTAGTTAGTAATCTTTTCTCAAGAATTTTGCAAACTATTTTCCCCGTTTGACTCAACAGTGAAATGCCTCTGTTGCTGTCTTTGTTTTTTTTTTTTCAAATTGGGATAATTATGGCGTTTCCCCTGTCTCGTGGTGTCTATTGTTCTACCCAAACATGGTTTAATAGTTTATGTAGCCATGCTGTTCCTACTTCTCTTGCTGCTTTAATTGGTTCATTTGGTATTTCATCCTGTCCCGGTGATTTGTTCAATGGGGCTAATCTGATGGTTTCTATAATTTCCTCTTTAAGTATGACTGGTTCTAGTTCGTCGGTGGCATCTGTGTCGGTTTCTTGAATTACTGTGACATCTGATGGGATGTTGAGAAGTTGTTCGAAATACTGCTTCCATCTTTTTAGAATTTGTTTGTGTTCACTTATTGGTTCTCCTACAGGACCTGCAAAATTTAGTAGATGCGGTTGATACACACAGTGAACAACTAGGGTTAGAATTAAATTGTAAAAAGACACAGATTATGGTCGTCATTAGGAAGAACGAAATACCACAATGTAATATACAAGTAAATGGGAATATTCTTCAACAAGTGAATAGGTACAATTATCTCGGAACAGTAATAACATCTGATGAGAGATGCCTTGAAGAGATTAGAACAAGAATCGCCATGGCAAAAGTAGCCTTTAGCAAGATGACAAAATACTGACCAATAAAAAGATGTCAATTGAAACGAGAAAAAGAGTGTTGAGATGCTACATAGAACCTGTACTTTTATATCGATGTGAAGCTTGGACAATGAGCAGTCAGACTGAAAAACATCTGATGGCTGTAGAAATGTGGTTTCTAAGGAAAATGCAAAGAATACCATGGACAGCCAAAAAGGCCAATGAACAAGTTCTTCAAGAAACAAATGAAGATCGTAAACTGATTAGAGACATTAGACGTAGACCAGTGTTTCCCAACGTGGGGCCCACGCCCCACAGGGGGGCAATTAGATTGTTCAGGGGGGCAATTCGATTGTTCAGGGGGGAAATTCTATTGTTAAGGGGAGCAGTTCGAAAATGGACTCGTCCAGAGTTTAAGTTAACCGTATGGCGACTCTCAGTCGCTACTCGAGCTAGGTAAACGTCCAGTATAAGTCAGATCTGTCCGTCATGTTAGTAGCTGTGATTTCATTGTTAGACGTTAGAGGCGAATTACTGGTTATACTGGGCTGGCACTAAGCATTTTGCGCTATTTGTTCTGAATGGTGCGAAATGCTTAGTGCCGGGATCTCAGTTTCTGCAGTGTTTCGCAGTAACGCTCAGCATTCACCGTTGGTGTTAATTTGAAATAAGCGTCCGTTAAATTATTGTAAAAGTCTCTTTGTTTTAAAATATATATACATTGTATAAATATAAGTGATATATACATGGTATGTAAATTCAAATGGTAATTTTTATTAATTTCAGTTTAGAAGCATCATTTTCCAGAAAAATTTGTCAAATGAAAAAGTATGTTTGGTTGTTTTTTTTTGTGGTAGGGTAAATGTGCCATACATATTTAAATGTGCATTTTTAGTCTATGTTTACTCCAGTTCATATTATATTTTTTAGTTTTTAATTGATCTTATATTTATTTATTTCAGCCCATAGTGAAATGAGTGGTGCAAGCAAGAAAACAATTTGTCAGTATTCGGAGGAATATTTAAAATTTGGTTTCATACCCGCTGTCCACGTTGAACGGTCACCTTTTTGTCTTTTATGCCAACAATACTTGACCAACGAATCAATGAAACGAGGTCGTCTTGAGGCACATTTGAAGGCGAAACATAATGCTCATATTAATTCAGATTTGAATTACTTTCAAACTTTAAAGAACAATTTTGAAAAAAGAGTAACATTAAAGTCTCTGTTTACTGCTCATAATGCAACTATCAATCGTAATCTTGAGGCTAGTTATCAAATTTCATTACTCATCGCTAAATCTGGGAAAAGTCATACTATAGGTGAGAATTTAATCAAACCATCAATATCAACATTTCTTAAAACGGTTCTGGAAAAAGATGACAAAGACTTTATAGCTATGCCACAAAGTAACAATACTGTTAGCAGAAGAATAGACGAAATGAGTGAGGATATTGAAATAAAACTTGTTGAAAAGCTGAAAACAAGAAAATTCTCGGTGCAAATGGATGAATCAACTTTAAGAGACAGTGAGGCCGTATTTATAACTAACATAAGATGTATTGATAAAGGTGGTTTTGCTGAAGAAATGATGTTCTGTAAATCATTAGAAAGCACCACTACCTCCAAAGATATATATAGAAAGCTAAAAAATTACTTAGATGTCAATAATATCCACCCATCATGTGCCATGCCGGAAAGCGTGGGCGTTCATGACTCGCCATTTCACTCGATCACCAGAGTCGTGGATCAGCTCATTGTTCCTGTCTCTACCATGCCATGTGGCCAATGCCACATAGAAAGTGCCCAGTACTCAGTACGTAAGGTTAGTGCACGCTTAAATTAGATGCCCTCCCGGCAACAACGGGACTCTAATTGTCCACTACAAAATTGTATGTTGATTCTGTCAACTTCGTAATAAAGCGGTGTTAGATTTGACTGAGCTCCGATGTTTTACTTAGTTCCACGTTCGTCAGTGAATTCATAAACAGTTATCGTTACGCCGTTTTTAATGAGCCAGTTCCTTTCATAAATTAGAACATTTCCACAAGGCAAAACACAAAGAAGAAGGACTTAAGACATGGCAGCCAAGTCATCCAGGTATTTACTTCTCGGTCTTCCCCTTGGTCTGTTCCCTTCGATCTTGCCAGTTGTCACCAACTTCTCCAGTTCATGTCTTCTCATAACATGTCCAAAAAATTTTGACTGTCTACGTCTTATTTCTCTAATCAATTTACGATTTTAATTTGTTTCCTGTAGTACTTGGTCATTGGTTTTTCTGTCTGTCCATGGTATTCTTTGCATTCTCCTCAGAAACCACATTTCTACAGCCATCAGATGTTTTTCAACTTGACTGCTCATTGTCCAATAATATACCAATGACTGCTCATTGTCCAATAATATACCAATGAAAAATATAACATCTTGTGCTGCAGATGGTGCTCCTAATATGATGGGGAAGGAAAATGGTTGCTTAAAACAGATGAAAGATGAGAATTCAGAATTGCTTCTTGTGCATTGTGTTATTCACAGGGAAAACCTAGTAGCTAAAAACATTTTGCCTGTTCTAAATGAAGTACTAAATTTAGTTATAAAGTGTATCAATGCCGTTAAAGCTAGTGCCAAATGTGAACGACTCTTCAAGTTATTTTGTGAAGAACAAAATGAAGACCATGTGAGACATACTTCACACTGAAGTAAGATGGCCCTCGAAAGGGAACTGCATGAAAAGATTTATGGAACTATTTGATACTCTTAGTGATGTTTTAAGTGACAAACCCGAAATGAAAAATATGTTAACGGTCGATGGTGAGGCATTTGTGAGTTATTTAGCCCTTATCTTTGAAAAACTAAATATATTAATTAAACAACTTCAAGGAACAAACAAACCTCTTGTCGATGCAAAAGCGAAGATATTTGGTTTCATTACCTTTATTGAATGATGTCAGACATATATTTACAACAAAAATTTTGTAAAGTTTCATTAGCTCCAAAAATGTGAAGTGACTGATGCCGTTATATATGTTATTGTCGATCATCTGAAAATGTTATCGGCTGATTTAAAATAACGATTTTCTGATTTGAAACAAATTGATTTCCCAACTTGGATGATGCAGCCAAAGTTAATGGATTTGTCTGATATTTCAAATATGCAGTATCAAGAAGAACTCGCAGAAATGCAAAATCATGAGTCAATTAAAACTTTATTTAATATAAAAGGAGCGATGGCATGGCTTTGTGAGGAAACCGAAATCAAATATCCAAATTTGCAAGAGATCTATCGTTACCATTTCCATCTTCATATTTAGCTGAATGCGGATCTAGTGCCATAAATGAATTGCTACTTAAAAAAAAAGGAAATTGGCTGGATATAACAAAACGCGGAGACTTGAGGCTGAAGTTAACTAAATTGGAACCTGACATAAAATCTCTTTGCAGCAGGCATCAAGCGCAAGGATCTTACTAAATTTAAATAATAAATAATTACTAATAATTAAAAAAATATAGAAAAATCCTTCATTAAAATTATTTTGTACTTGAATTTTTCAGTTCTCAGTTATATGTTTTGAAAATTTACTTAATGTGTTTGCTCAATAATTTCCTAGTGATTTCTTCCTAAAACCTATCATTCAAGTTTCTTTAGTGAACATTTCAATTTTTGAATATTAAAAATTATGTATATGTTTTTTTTTTTTTGGGGGGGGGGGGGGGGGGGCATAAGAATTTTAAAAAGAGTTAGGTGGGGCATAGCACAAAAAAGGTTGGGAAACACTGACGTAGACAGTCACAATTTTTTGGGCATGTTATGAGAAGAAATGATTTGGAGAACTTGGTGACAACTGGCAAGATCGAGGGGAACAGACCAAGGGGAAGACCTAGAAGCAAGTACCTGGATGGCTTGGCCTTGTGGCATGATCGATTCAGAAACACAGAGCTGATCTACGACTCTGGTGATCGAGTGAGATGGCAGAACATGACCGCCCACGCTTACCGGCATGGCACATGATGGATGGCTGGATTAGTTCTCCATTTACGCTGTTAATTATTTCAGTTGGGTCAAAGTGTTCTCCTCTGGTTCTCAGTGCACTTATCTTTTTGTAGACGTTTCTAGTTGCCTCCTCGTAGTTTTTATTTTGGGGTTTCTCCATACTCTTCCCAGTCTTTTTGTTTTTCCCTCTTTACTATTCTACTCACATGTCTTCTCGCTATTCTATATTCTATATAATCACATTCCTCTTTGCTCTTCAAACACTTATTATATTTTTCCTTTTTGTCTGTTACCGCTTTCTTTAACTCTGCGTTCCATCAACCTTTTCTTTATCCGTGTTTTGCGTTTTTTCGTGGTTCCACATGTTATTTTTGCAGTATTTCTCCTCTCCTTCTGTCATACAATCTATTATTGTTTCTTTATCTTGATATTCAACTTCAATAATCTAATAATATTCTCTCTGGGTATTTGTTACCTTTTAGTTTACCTGGTTACGTTGTTACGCTCTTTCTATCGGCTCTATCTAGTTGTACAATTTGTTACGGCGCTTTCTATTTGAATAATAAGTCATCATGCTATCCATTTTAATAATGTATTACTTTTCTTTCTAGCGAAATAGTTTAATACTGTTCTTTTTAGCTGGAATTTTAAAGATAATTCGTTATTATTCTTACTAGCCGCCACTTGTGCAATACGGTAAAATTGTTCTCTTTAGCAGAAACTTCAGTAATGAGTGGACACTTTCCTTTTTTAGATAGCATTTGAGTTATAATTGAGTACGACGATGACATGTTCCTTTATAGCCGATATTTCAGTGGTTAGTTGGCATTTCTTTTCTAAACGGCATTTGAGTAATAATTGAAGAATACGTTGACATTTCCCTTTATATCTGGCAATTCAGTGATAAGTTAACATGTTTCTTACCAGATGGTAAGTGCGTAATATGTTGTGATAAATGTCCTTATAGTTGAACTCTAATGATAAATGGCTTTATAATTTAACTCTAATGATAATGTCCTTATAGTTGGAACTCTAATGACAACTGTCCTTATAGTTAGAACTCTAATCATATCCTTCTATAGTTCCCCCTACAAGATCATGTAGTGAACACTACGGCCAGAGATCTGTGGAGAGACATGCTCGCCAGCACCACTTGGCAAGGCACATGATGATGATGTTGACCTCTTGCTCCGGGAGCCGCGGTAAAGGACTGGCTAGCATACTTGCCTTCAAGTCCAGAGGTCATGCGTTTGAATCCTCATAAGGCGTATGTTCACAATACATCTCAGCTCCCAGGTCGGCCCCAGGCTACAACAGGTAGCAGATCATATCGTGGGAAGTAAAGGCGGCCTGCTTGATATTGACCACATCATGTACTGAGTAGCCATTGGTTTTTACAAATAGCACCACGTATCCAAAGCGCCTCATAACGGGGAGGCGTTGCTTGACTTTACTCTTCTAAAGACTTAAAATTATCCATAAAGTATGGTATTTTATTTACAGTGTCTTATCTTCTAGTACCGGCTCTGTGGCAGTTCATAAAACCGCATACCGCGTTCGAAACACAACTGTGGGTCATTTGGTAGCAAACCGCCTTGTGCTGGTTTCTCTATAATGGTGCGAGTACCGGTCGTACAGAAAGCAATGGCAAACTACTGGACGTAAACATGCCCAGGAATCATAATCAGCCAACAAATGCTGGAGTTGACTGCTACGTCTTGTAAAGGATATGCAACAAACGTTTTCATACGTCAGTGAAGAGCCGCGGTGGCGCAGTGGCAAGCACGCATGCCCTCCGATCCGGTGATCATGTGATCAAACTCATATTAAAACGGGGACATTTTTTTAAATTTTACCTGGCCTCCAAGGTCAGCGAGCCTTAAATGAGTACGAGCATATGCTCTGGGAAATAAAAGCGGCCGATGTGTTATTGACTACGTCTACCATCGAGTGTTGATGGGATCTAGAAACATGGAACCAGCACCAGATACTCAATACTCCTCGATACCGGGTCTGCGGCCCGCTATATCTTGTTTACTTCACAAGTCTAGAGAGATTAAATGACATGATCCGCGATGTTTGACCCGTTCTGAGATTGAATCAACTATTTGACATGCTTTGATATTTACAACAACAAGATGATTACACTGAATATCTATATAATCATCATCGCCATCATCGTCATCGTCGTCATCATCGTCATCATCATCGTCGTCATCCTCCTCCTACTTCTCCTTCCTTCTTCTTCTTCCTTCCTCCTCCTTCTTCTTCCTCTTTCCTCCTTCTTCTTCCTCTTTCCTTCTCTTTCTTCGTCCTTCTTCCTCCTTCCTCCTCCTTAGTCATCTTTCCTCCTCCTTCCTCTTTCTTCCTCTTTCTTCCTCCTCCTTCTTCCTCCTTTATCCTCCTACTTCCTCCTTTTTCCTCCTTCCTCCATCTGCTTCCTCCTCATCTTTCCTCCTCTTTCTTCCTCCTTCCTTCTACTTCCTCCTCCTTCTTCCTCCTCCTTCTTCCTCCTTCCTCCTCCTCCTTTATTCCTCCTCCTCCTTGTTCCCCCTTCCTCCTCCTACTTCCTCCTTTTTCCTCCCTCCTCCATCTCCTTCCTCCTCATCTTTCCTCCTCTTTCTTTCTCCTTCCTTCTACTTCCTCCTCCTTCCTCCTCCTTCTTCCTCCTCCTTCTTCATTCCTCCTCCTCCTTCTTCCCCCTTCCTCCTCCTTCTTCCTCCTTCCTCCTCCTTCCTCCTCCTTCTTCCTCCTCCCTTCTCTTTCCTTCTCCTACTTCCTCCTACTTCCCCCTTCTTCTTTCTTCCTCCTCCTCTTTCCTCCTCATTCCTCCTCCCTCCTCCTTCCACCTTCTTCCTCCTCCTTTCTCCTCCTCCCTCTTCCTTCTTCCTCCTTCCTCCTCCTTCTTCCTCCTTCCTCCTCGTACTTCCTCCTCTTTCCTCCTCCTTCGTCCTCCTTCCTCCTTCTCTTTCCTCCTCCTTTCTCCTCCTTCACGCATGTGACACTATGTGCTGAACCCACTGTCTATCTTATAACATCATATCTTTCTCGGTCTCTGTTCTACATCATCAAGCACACAATAAAAATGCACCGTGATAAGATATTTAATGTTACATAGGCAAGAAAGACAAACCTGCACTGATGGCTTTTGCTGGGAATAACACTGACGCATATCTCACCTTCGCGGAGTTGTGTATATTGTTAATCGTGACTATGAGTACGCTGTCTCTGTGTGGTACGACGTCTTCCACTGCCACCATAACAAACGGTATAAGTCCATCATCCACAGACACTGCAACCACCCCTACAATAACATATGCTACCAGTGAATCAAACAGCCCCACAATATATGATACTTCAACAGAATCAACCAGCCCAACAACATCGGATTCTACGACAACATCATCCAGCCCAACAACATCGGATTCTACGACAACATCATCCAGCCCAACAACATCGGATTCTACGACAACATCATCCAGCCCAACAACATCGGATTCTACAACAGAATCATCCAGCCCAACAACATCGGATTCTACAACAACATCATCCAGCCCAACAACATCGGATTCTACGACAACATCATCCAGCCCAACAACATCGGATTCTACAACAGAATCATCCAGCCCAACAACATCGGATTCTACGACAACATCATCCAGCCCAACAACATCGGATTCTACAACAGAATCATCCAGCCCAACAACATCGGATTCTACGACAACATCATCCAGCCCAACAACATCGGATTCTACGACAACATCATCCAGCCCAACAACATCGGATTCTACTAGTGTATCAACCACCCCCACAACATCGGATACTACGAGTGTATCAACCACAACCACCACACCAGTAACCACAACAAAGGTATCACTTAAAAATAATTAAAATATCGCAGTTTGGGTACTATCTCTGTATTTAAAAAAAAAAAAAAATACATCTATCGTCATTTTCCTAATAACGCCCCTGTCAGGCGATTCTCAGCAACAAGTTTCTAAGAATAAAATAATTAAAATATGATCCTACAAGAGTTTAAGTAACGCAAAACCATAAATATTTTAAGTTGCCACTAACATTTAGAGCTGTGGTTCTCAACCTTTTTTGGCTCGTGCCCCTTCACCATATTTTCAGAACGTCATCCCCCCCCCCCTCCCTTTTCGTATTTTCTACCTAACAATTTGGCTCGTGCCCCCCTTCACCATATTTTCGGAACGTCATTCCTCCCTTTCGCATTTCCTACCTAAAAATACCGCCTCTGCCCCTACACAGTATACGTAATAATGGAAGCCAAATTTAATAGCACATACTAAAACAAGTCTAGATGTCCACATAAAACATGATTTGTGGGTCTACTTTCTTTATAAATTGAATTTTAGAAGGGTGAGACGTACAGAACCGTACAGTGTGAAGGGAAAAACAATATCCAGTGATCGGTTCTTGTATTAACGCGATCTTGAAATAATCTTAATCCCCCCCCCCCTGGAAACCCTAAAATCCCCCCGGGGTGGGGGGGGGGGGGAGGATATCCCCACCGGTTGAGAACCACTGATTTAGAGGCTAAAAATAATACATGTTTGGAACTTAAGACACGAAAACAGAAAGTGTTTCGGTCATACAAGAGTAACACGTCAGTATAAGTTGCTTGGCGCAACATGAGTTAAGTGTTAATATCATTAACTATATTTATTTATTTGACATATATCATGCCATCTATACTGAACATTTAGTATGTCATCTGCACTGGACATTTAGCATGTCATCTATACTGGACATTTAGCATGGCATTTATACTGGACATTTAGCATGTTATCTATACTGAACATTTAGTATGTCATCTATACTGGACATTTAGCATGGCATTTATACTGGACATTTAGCATGTTATCTATACTGAACATTTAGTATGTCATCTATACTGGACATTTAACCTGTCATATATACCGGACATTTAGCATGTTATCTATACTGGACATTTCAATTGTCATCTATACTGAACATTTAGTATGTCATCTATACTGGACATTTAACTTGTCATATATACGGGAAGAATATGGGATAGATAAAGTTACCAGTCTGCTTAATACAATATATGATACTGGAAATATACCTCATGAGTTATGCAGTTCTGTATTTATTGCAATCCCAAAGAAATCAGGAGCCTTGGAATGTGATCAACATCGAACAATTAGTATAAAGAGTCACATCACGAAGATTTTGATAAAAATTATCATGGAAAGAGTTAGGAGGAAAATACAACCTGAAATAGGAGAAGAACAATGTGGGTTTGTAGAAGACAAGGGTACAGTAAATGCTGTGTATATACTGAGAACCGTAATCGAACGTTCTATAGAAGTAAACAAAGATCTAAACCTTTGCTTTATTGACTACACAAAGGCTTTCGATAAAGTGAGACATATCAACATGATAAGGATGCTTGAAGATCTACAAATTGATGGAAAAGACCTTAGACTTGTAAAAAACATATATTGGAAACAACAAGCTGCCATAAGAGTTGATAATGAAGTAGGCCAATATCAGCCTATTAAGAGAGGTGTGAGACAGCGATGTGTAATGTCTTCAGATCTGTTTTCCCTTTACAGTGAAAGTGTTTTCAGAAATATTGAAGATATGGAAGGAATCAACATTGGGGGACGATGCATCAATAACATTAGATTTGCAGATGATACAGTCTTGATTGCAGACAATGAACAGGACCTAAAAAGACAGATTATGGTCGTCACTTGGAAGAACGAAATACCACAATGTAATATACAAGTAAATGGGAATATTCTTCAACAAGTCAATAGGTACAATTATCTCCGAACAGTAATAACATCTGATGGGAGATGCCTTGAAGAGATTAGAACAAGAATCGCAGTGGCAAAAGTAGCCTTTAGCAAGATGAAAAACACACTGACCAATAAAAAGATGTCAAATTGAAACTTGAAGAGTGTTGAGATGCTACATAGAACCTATACTTTTATATGGATGTGAAGCTCGGACAATTAGCAGTCAGGCTGAAAAACATCTGATGGCTGTAGAAATGTGGTTTCTGAGAAAAATGTACAGGAGACAAATGAACATCGTAAACTGATTAGAGAAATTAGACGTAGACAGTCAAAATTTTTGGGACATGTTATGAGAAGAAATGGATTGGAGAACTTAGTGACAACTGGCAAGATCGAAGGGAACAGACCAAGAGGAAGACAGAGAGGAAAATACCTGACTTGGCCACATGGCATGGACGAGACAGGAACACGGAGCTGATCCACGACTCTGGTGATCGAGTGAAATGGCGAATCATGACCGCCCACGCTTTCCGGCATGGCACATGATTGATTGATTGATAGCTACAACGGTTGTAGAATTGCTGGATCCAAAGAACAGATAGAACATAGAACTGAGATAGTGGGTTCAGGAGTAGAATACTGAGGATCTTATATAAGTATGTATAGTAAAGAATTCTTTTCCACGCCTTAATGGTATATGGTACTAGCCTCATATTTAAGACCAACAGTTACTTGATTTATTATGAGATTTATTTCACGCTGGTCGTTTTGATTTCCCATAATTTTTCGTGATACCCATTGAAGCCTGGTTCAAACTGAGAACCTAGGTCAATTTAAGAAACAATTTCCGCTGTGATAGGGATTTGAACACATATCCACAGTGCTGGCAGGCGAGCAAAATTCTCCTTCTTCGTCTTTTTTTCTTCTGTCATTTATCCCTGTGGGAGTATATATTGTGTATTTCAGCTTGACGAGTCGATCATTGTGATGTGTGAAAGATTGCTCCTGAAGAGACGCGGCGAAACATGCTGAGCAATCGATTGTGCAACATTTTTGTTTTTGTCTTGATTATACAAATTCGGTATTTGTTGACCGACACGCATAATAGTAAAGTAACGGAGTAGAACTTTGGAGACACATTAGACAACATACCAATCGAAAGCTATAGTGGCCACACTGGGATTCGAACCTGCCTCCCTCAATTTACAACATCGCCTCGTTGAAGAAATAGGCGTACCTAGATGTAGGGGTAACAAGCGATACTCCATATATAATTATATGACGGGTGTGTTTATTTCTGTTTTCAGGCGCCCCCGCAGCTAAAATTTGAGAACTTTAGCATGGTTGTCACACTGAATGTCCGCGAGACTCAGGTAATGTTTATACTTATCCTAAATTGCTCTCTAGAGTTTATGTTTTCAATGCAAGATACATATATTATTCAATCGGCGAACGATGAAATTATATTAAATATGTATATTACTTATAAGATAAAACTTGGTGGAGTATTGATGCATGATAAGGCAGACGTGGTTGCGGCTTTGTGGGAGCACGTGTACACCTCGGAGGAGCAAATGGATCACCATGGTCTGGCAAGAATGCGACAGCGAGGGGTGACGAGGGGATCTGGTCGACGATCGACGCTCAGAGGAAAGGCGAGACGGACATATAATCAGATTGCTACTGGTACTATTAGTGTTGGAACACTTCGCTGGCTGCTGAGGATGGGTACGAGCGCTTATGGGAATGCCCCGAATGCTGTGATGTCGGTTCCTAAATCAATCAATGAATCATTACTTATAAGAGGAAAAGTAAAGTAGACAAAAAAACATCTTCGTTTTCAAGTATACATTCCGTCATCTATATCAATCTATCTAAAGAAAACAGCCGTCAACTTGAACTTTGTTTACATCTCCATGGGGTTTATCTTCAAATTGAGCGAGTGTAAGCCAAAGTATTTCCCTTTGTTCTGCACATGTTGGTCACTCCTGCAACAAATATTTAGTTGACATTTTAATATTTTCACAATTACGTGAATCAAATTCCATATCTTTAGTTGATTAAACAGGTGGTATTTCAATCTGTTATATCCTGTGTGCAGAGTCTGAAGTTTGTTACGTGGTCTCTTCAGTGTAGTTGGTAACAGTAATATGTATCATCTTTCTGGTGGCTTGGAAGTTCTGATTCACACTTGGATCTTCTTTCGTTAGCTTTTATTTCATGCCATCCCGATTTCTATGGTGCGCAGCTTGGCTGGTTGCGTCCGTCTTGAGCACCTTATCTTTGCTAGAGTATACTGTGGTCTTGGACAGAAGGACGATATATCGCCGTACTAGGGTCTTCGTGTTATTTATTCTGTTTCCTATATCTTCTGCAATTGTAGAAATGTACATTAGAATACTTGTTCATTTGATTGTTTACCATGTCTGGTCGAAACTTACTTTTTGTTTGGCACTAAGTCAGTTAAAATTATTATTATTATTATTATTATTATTATTATTATTATTATTATTATTATGGAGTGAGTACACATCTAACAAACCTATGTAGAAGTTTATACAACAACAGTGAATGCATAGTGAGAGCAACTGGAGGACACTCAGAACCCTTTACCATAAGATCTGAAGTACGACAAGGTTGTGTCCTGTCCCCTCTCTTGTTCATAACATATATAGACAACATATGTAAAGAAACCAGCCAAGCAGAGATAGCAAGAATACCACATGACGAGAACACAGAAGAAGAACCATCTGCAAATCTAACCATTTAAGAACTCCTGTTTGCGGACGACCAAGCACTAATAGCAAAATCAGAAGCTGAATTACAAGACCACATGAATAGTCTAAACGAAATGTGTAGGAAACATAACATGAAAATTAGCACAAGCAAAACAGAGGTAATGACTATAACTAAAGAAGAACAAACAACAACAATTCACCTAAACGAACATCCCTTGAAACAAGTGAAGAGTTTCAGGTACCTGGGAAGTATAATATCATCAAATGGCAGATCAGAAGACGAGATCGAAAATAGTTGCAATAAGGCAAACCAACTCATTGGACAAATTGCACCAATACTAAAGAACAAACATGTATCAGTAACTACTAAGAAAGCACTTTGCAACACAATCTTCCAACCAACTCTATGCTACCAATGCCAAACCTGGACAATGACAGAAAAAGAGAAAAGAAAAATCACAACAACAGAAATGAGGTTCCTGAGAAGAATACTCAACGTATCAAGAAGAGATAAGATCAGAAATGAAGAAATCAGGACTAAAGTGGGGGTTAAAGCAGCACTAGATTTTATTAGAAAGCAGCAAGTCAAATGGTTTGGCCATGCAAGTAGGTTACCAGTCAACTGCATACCACAACAAGCAATGATGTACAGACCAGATGGAAACAGAGGAAGAGGCCGACCACGTAAACGTTAGACGCAGGGAATAACAGAGTCCATGGGAATATCGATACATGAAGCCCATAATCGGGCACTCTCACGAAGTTTATACTTCACCTCGACACCGCAAGGAACATGATGAGATGAGAGATTATTATGATGATGATGATGATGATGATTATTATTATTATTATTATTATTATTATTATTATTATTATTATTATTATTATTATTATTATTATTATTATTAATTCTTCGTATTCATTTCCTCACTATGATTTTTGTGCACCAGGCTCGGGTTCGTTGGAAGGTATTACATTTTGTCTATGCTTGTTGTTTCCCCCAGTTTCTCTCGCAGGTTCTACACATACCAATGTATCCCATTTTACGTATGCAGATACACATTTGCATGTAAGTAAAAGCCAGTATTGTGTCAGTGTACTGGAATAAATCTTGTTCATGTGTATACTCTCATAGAACAAAGTTCTGAACACCCTTGTATGCCTGAACTACACGGGCGCCCCAAGCCAGGTAAAAGTGAGTTTGTCATCCGTGGAGCCTAAAATAGGCAGATGTGCCCGATGTTTCCAAATTTTGCCTTGTTTGACAGGTCAGTGCACAAATCATGAAA
>OY992895.1:51785295-51792795 GCA_963921405.1 Cepaea hortensis | reverse complement strand
GTGAAAGACTCACGCTCAGATGGCGGCCTCTACAATGCTCAGAGATTGAAGGCTAAGACCAAAATTAGGAGGATACTGCTTTTTGCAGATGATGGTGCAGTTACGACCCACTCTGAGGAAGAATTGCAATGTCTACTATCTGCATTCTCCAATGCTTGTTCTGAATTTGGTTTAACAATTAGCAAAAAGAAGACACAGATTATGTCACAAGGTGCACATGAGGTACCATCAATCTTTATTGACGACGCCGAACTAGAGATAGTAGACCATTTTACATATCTAGGATCAGTGGTAAATAGCAAATTATCCCTAGATCAGGAAATCAACATCCGGATTGGTAAGGCAGCAACAACAATGAACAGGTTAAGAAAAAGAGTCTGGGAGAACAGGAAGCTTACTGCCAAAACAAAAGTCCTTGTCTATCAAGCCTGTGTCCTTAGTACTCTTCTCTATGGCAGTGAAACCTGGACAACTTACTCACACCAAGAGAACAATTTAAACAGCTTCCATATGCGGTGTCTGCGAAGAATTCTTGGTATTAAGTGGCAAGACAAAATCACAAATACTGAAGTATTGGAAAGATCAGGTTGTGTGACAGTTTATTCCATGCTCAGTCTTCGTAGACTTAGATGGATAGGACATCTTAGGAGGATGGATGATGGTAGAATACCAAAGGATATCTTTTTTGGTGAATTACAGATGGGTAAGAGATCTCAGGGTCGGCCTCTACTACGATACAAAGATGTGTGTAAGCGGGAGATGATTGATACAGGCATTGATAATGCACATTGGGAGCAAGTCGCCGCTGAACGTGTTGCATGGAGGGCAAATATCAGAAATGGAATAAAGTCAAAGGAGAAAATTATTGCAGAAAAGTCACACACCAAGCGTTTGAGACGTAAGATGGTGCATGATGGTGGAAATGACCACGTGTTCACATGCACCCACTGTGAACGGACATTTACAGCGCAAATTGGCCTTATCAGTCACACTCGCTACCGCCATAGTTAAAAGTTATTATGCCTTTTTAAAGCACAAACTATCGTCTGTCAAGACGGCAAGGTGCCAATGATGATGATGTGAAAGACTCTGAGGCGAAGGGAGCGTGCACGCAATTCGCAATCCCGCATACCGTGTTGGAAACACAGCTGCGGGCGATTTGGCAGCAGACTGCCTGGTGTTGATATTTATACAATTTCGTTCAGAAAACAATGGCAATCTACTGTAAGTAAACCTGCCAAGAAATCACACCAAAATAATATAAAAAAAAAAAAACAAACGCTGTGATTGACTGCGGCGTCCTGTAAAGGATTATGCAACTAACTTTAAAACAAGTGTGATGGTTAACCAAACATCGAGGGTTGATGCTTCCATCGTGGTATCTCTATGGGAACTACTATGTTTAACATACACACTGAGTTTTGATGTTTCTATCATGGTATCCCTATGGAAAAAAACTTTGGTTAACATATACTGAGATTTGATGCTTCCATAATGTTTTCTCTGTGGTAAGTACTGTGGTTAATACATACTGAGATTGTATGCTTCCATCATGGTATCTCTATGGGAAATACAATGGTTGACATATACTGAGTTTTGATGCTTCCATCATGATATCTCTATGGGAAATACAATGGTTGACATATACTGAGTTTTGATGCTTCCATCATGATATCTCTATGGGAAATACAATGGTTGACATATACTGAGTTTTGATGCTTCCATCATGATATCTCTATGGGAAATACAATGGTTGACATATACTGAGTTTTGATGCTTCCATCATGATATCTCTATGGGAAATACAATGGTTGACATATACTGAGTTTTGATGCTTCCATCATGATATCTCTATGGGAAATACAATGGTTGACATATACTGAGTTTTGATGCTTCCATCATGATATCTCTATGGGAAATACAATGGTTGACATATACTGAGTTTTGATGCTTCCATCATGATATCTCTATGGGAAATACAATGGTTGACATATACTGAGTTTTGATGCTTCCATCATGATATCTCTATGGGAAATACAATGGTTGACATATACTGAGTTTTGATGCTTCCATCATGATATCTCTATGGGAAATACAATGGTTGACATATACTGAGTTTTGATGCTTCCATCATGATATCTCTATGGGAAATACAATGGTTGACATATACTGAGTTTTGATGCTTCCATCATGATATCTCTATGGGAAATACAATGGTTGACATATACTGAGTTTTGATGCTTCCATCATGATATCTCTATGGGAAATACAATGGTTGACATATACTGAGTTTTGATGCTTCCATCATGATATCTCTATGGGAAATACAATGGTTGACATATACTGAGTTTTGATGCTTCCATCATGATATCTCTATGGGAAATACAATGGTTGACATATACTGAGTTTTGATGCTTCCATCATGATATCTCTATGGGAAATACAATGGTTGACATATACTGAGTTTTGATGCTTCCATCATGATATCTCTATGGGAAATACAATGGTTGACATATACTGAGTTTTGATGCTTCCATCATGATATCTCTATGGGAAATACAATGGTTGACATATACTGAGTTTTGATGCTTCCATCATGATATCTCTATGGGAAATACAATGGTTGACATATACTGAGTTTTGATGCTTCCATCATGATATCTCTATGGGAAATACAATGGTTGACATATACTGAGTTTTGATGCTTCCATCATGATATCTCTATGGGAAATACAATGGTTGACATATACTGAGTTTTGATGCTTCCATCATGATATCTCTATGGGAAATACAATGGTTGACATATACTGAGTTTTGATGCTTCCATCATGATATCTCTATGGGAAATACAATGGTTGACATATACTGAGTTTTGATGCTTGCATCATGGAATTTCTATGGGACATACTATGGATAATATACACTGAGTTTTGATGCTTCCATCATGGTAATCTCTATGGGAAATACTATAGTTAATATACACCGTGTGTTGATGCTTTCATCATGGTATCTCTGTGGGAAATACTATTTTTAACATGCAAGGAGTTTTGATCCTTCCATTATGGTATCTCAATGGGAAATAATATGACCGTTAACTTTCACTGAGTGTTGGTGCTTCCGTCAAGGTATCCCTGCCATTACGATTGGATTACGTGTTAATTTCTGTAGTGATTGTGTGTGACATTACAGGAACACCCATGAACAATTCAAGTAGAAGATGAATCTTGAAGACCTTTCTGTTGTGTCTGTCTTTCCATGAACAACAAGCAGTTGTCAGAGTAGCTGGTGAAACATCACACTGGTACGAAGTGATCAGGGAACTAAGACAATGCTGCGTTCTCTCTCCATTAGTGAGCAACATCTGTGCAGAACATGAAATGGGAAAGGTCAAAATGATGAGACCAAAACAATGTTGATCCATATATAATTTGCGGAAATTCAGTTCCAGAACTTACATGGGCAGATGGCACGGTCTCTCAAATAGGAACAATAATCGTTAATCCTGTCTGTCAAGAGACACAGAGAAATCAAACCTTTTTTCAAGGATGGAAAAAACACAATGTCCAAGAGTAAATTTACATGCCAAGGAAAGATCACGATCAACAATGAAGAATTGTTAAATGTGCTTGGCTCCATACTGAAGAAAAATGGGGTCCATTCAAAAGAAGGTCCTGTGTAGAGGGGCCATAGCAATACAGAAGTTAGACAGTAGTCAGAACCTGTGCTACAACATCGGTAAACACGCTACAGTAAACATTATGAGAACACATTATTCATCATGATCATCATGTGCCGTGTCGATAAGCGTGGGCGGTCATGTTTCGCCATCTCATGCGATCACCAGAGTCGTGGATCATCTCTTGTCTCGACCTTACCACGTGACCAAACCATCCAGGTATGTACTTCTCTGCCTTCACCTTATTCTTTTTCTCTCGATGTTGCCAATTGTCACTAAGTTCTCCATTTGATTTCTTTTGGTAACGTGTGCAAAATCTTGTGATTGTCTACGTCTAATTTCTATATTCAGTGTACGGCTTTCATTTGTCTCTTGTAGGACTTGGTCATTGGTTTTTAAAACGTATTATTCCATACATCATCATGTGCCATGTCCATAAGCGTGGGCGGTCACGTTCTGCCATCTCACTCCATCACCAGAGTCGTGGATCAGCTCCGTGTTCCTGTCTAGACCATGCTACGTGGTCAAGCCATCCAGGTATTTACTTCTCAGTCTTCCCCTTGGTCTGTTCCCTTTGATCTTGCCAGTTGTCACCAAGTTCTCCAATTCATTTCTTCTCATAACATGCCCCAAAAAATTTGGCTGTATACGTCTAATGAGTCTAATCAGTTTACGATCTTCATTTGTTTCTTGAAGGACTTGTTCATTGATTTTTCTGTCTGTCCATGGTATTCTTTGCATTTTCCTCAGAAACCACATTTCCACAGCCATCCGATGTTTTTTTTTTCATCTTGACTGCTCATTGTCCACTCTCCACATCCATAGAAATGCACAGGTTCCATGTAGCACTTCAACACTCTTTTTCTTGTTTCAATTGATATCATTTTATTGGTCAGTATGTTTTTCATCTTGCAAAAGGCTACCTTCGCAAAGGCAATTCTTGTTCTAATCTCTTCAAGGCATCTCCCATTATATGTTATGGCAGTGCCTAGATAACTGTATCGATTCACTTGCTTAAAAGTATGCCCATTTACTCGGATATCACATTGTGGTATTTCTTTCTTCACAGTGACGACCATAATCTGTGTCTTCTTAATATTCAATTCTAACCCTAGTTGTTCACTGTGTGCAACAACCACATCTACTAAATTTTGCAGGTCCTGTTCATTGTCTGCAATCAAGACTGTATCATCTGAATATCTAATGTTATTGATGTATTGTCCCCCAATGTTGATTCCTTCCATATCTTCTATATTTCTGAAAATATGTTCACTGTACAAGGAAAAAAGATCTGGAGACATTTCACATCGCTGTTTCACACCTCTTTTAATAGGCTGATATTGACCTACATCGTTATCAATTCTGAAGGCAGCTTGTTGTTTCCAATATATGTGTTTTACAAGTCTAATGTCGTTTCCATCAATTTGTAGATCTTCAAGCATCCATATCATGTTATCATGTCGACATGTCTCACTTTTCGAAAGCCTTTGTGTAGTTAATAAAGCAAAGATATAGATCTTTGTTTACTTCTATAGCACTTTCAATTACTGTTCTCAGTATATACACAGCATTTACTGCATGCTTGCTTTCTACAAACCCACATTGTTCTTCTCCTATTTCGGGTTGTATTTTCTTCCTAACTGTTTGCATGATAATTCTCAGCAGAATCTTCGTGATGTGGCTCATTATACAAATTGTTCGATGTTGATCGCATTCCAAGGCTCCTGATTTTTTTCGGGATAACAATAAATATAGAATTATATAATTCAGGAGGTATATCTCCAGTATCGTATATTGCATTCAGCAGTCTTGTGACTTGGTCTATTCCATATTCTTTTAAGGCATTGTTCACTTCTATTGTGATGTTATCTGAGCCCGCGGTCTTGCCAGTTTTCATATGGTTAAGAGCATTCTGAACTTCTATCTTCAAAATTGATGGCACTTCATTATTATTCCGATGATCATATTGTTCTTCTCTTGTATCATCATAAAGGTCTTTCACATAATCTGACCAATTATGTAAAATCTGATCTTTTTCTATTATGATTTTGCCATCTTTGGTTTTTAGGCAACCCGGTGATGTGCGTGTTCTTTTGTTAGTGATGTCATTAATTCTTTTGTGCATTAATTTGGTATTCCGGGTGTTGTATTGGTTTTCAATTTCCTTGCAATTTTCCTCAAGCCATGTTTCTTTTGCCTCTTTGCTTAGCTTTCTAATTTTCCTGTGAACCTCTTCATATTTTTCCTTATCATTTTTTTTTATTTCTTCTCACTTCCATGAGTTTTAAGATGTCTTTCGTCATCCATTTCTTGTGTCCTATTAACATTATTTTTGGGATGGTTGTTTCTGCAGCTTGGTTGACTGATTTCTTTAATATTTCCCATTGGTCACTGACGTCTTGAAATAATATTTCCATATCGGACAATGCATCGAATCTACTCTTTACCTCTACATTGAATTTATCTTTTATTTCCTCACTCTTCAGTGCCTGTAGATCACATTTTGTGTTTCTTGGTGAATATTTGACTTTCTTTAATTTTATACGTAAATTGCTTAAGATTAATCTATGGTCGCTGTAGCAGTCTGCGCTTGGTATAGTTTTTGCTACTTTTAAGGCATTTTGAAATCTTCTGTTGATGAGAATTTACTCAGTCTGATTTCTGATCTTATGAACAGGACTCCTCCATGTCCATAATCTCTTTGGGTGCTGTTAATACCAGGTGTTTCCAATAATCAATCATGCTCTTTTGCCCACTGTGTTCCCCTAGTCCATACTTGCCTACTATGCATCTGTCGAATTCCAAATTTGGCATTCAAGTCACCCATTATGATATTTACTTCAGAATTCTTGCATTTCTTGAAGGCTTTCTCTAAATAATTATATAATTCATCAATGCTGTCATCACTACTGTCTGCTGTTGGTGCATAAACTTATATGACGTTGACATCAAAAAGTCTTCCACTCAACTTCACCAGTAACACTCTGATATAGTCAAATATCCTTTGATAGATTTTTTTCTCTCTGTATCAATTATAATTGCTACTCCTCACTGTTGTTTCTCTCCACCAGAATAGATTATTCTATAGTCCTCAGATGTTATAATGCCCATTACTGTCCATCTGGTCTCACATATACCTAACAGGTTAATATTTAATCTTCTCATTTCATTCTTAATGATATCAAATGTGCCATCCCCACTGATAGTTCTTATATTTCAAGTTCCTACTTTCAATGTTGATATTCTTTTGCACTCAGTCGCCCGATGACGGTTCTGGAGTAACCTGGTGCACATGACTACCCCTACCGGGCGAAGCTGCTCCTATGGAGCACCCATTTACGCCGTTTCTCTGATTATCGACACGACTGCAGTACATGATATTCTTGGCATCTGTAAAGAAGGTAGTTTGCCATTGCATTCCTTCCTAACAGTGACCATACTGGTCGATGACCGTAGCCATTGTTCCCCCCTCCCCCCCCAAAAAAAAAAGAGATCCTCTACCTACCGTCGTGAAGCTGGAGACCATAACCTACAACTATCTGTTGGCTGCTCTTCAACTTCATCCACCATCTGCACCCATGGCTTCACGCAACCTTGATCGGGGGAGGGGGGGGGGGGCTAAACGGGTACTCCACCTTGCCCAAAGGTGACCAGTAGGCTAGCGGAGAGAAGGGGGCACCTTACCTCTCCTTTGAAATTGAATACCCCTACCCCGCCACCCGTAGCGTATATTATTACAACCATGTAATATCAATATAATTTTGATAAAACTGAAGATAACTAATTTCAAACTTCGTTCTTCTCTTGATAGGCACACGCACACG
>OY992895.1:51737795-51780295 GCA_963921405.1 Cepaea hortensis | reverse complement strand
CCTCCAGCACTCAAGGCGGACACCATACCTCGAGACCAAGCAGCCCCTTATTAAGTAGTTGTAGTAGTAGTAGTAGTAGTAGTAGTAGTAGTAGTAGTAGTAGTAGTAGTAGTAGTAGTAGTAGTAGTAGTAGTAGTAGTAGTAGTAGTAGTAGTAGTAGTAGTAGTAGTAGTAGTAGTAGTAGTAGTTGTTGTTGTTGTTGTTGTTGTTGTTGTTGTTACAGTAGTAGTAGTAGTAGTAGTAGTCGTAGTAGTAGTAGTAGTAGTAGTAGTAGTAGTAGTAGTAGTAGTAGTAGTAGTAGTAGTAGTAGTAGTAGTAGTAGTTGTTGTTGTTGTTGTTACAGTAGTAGTAGTAGTAGTTGTAGTAGTAGTAGTAGTAGTAGTAGTAGTAGTAGTAGTAGTAGTAGTAGTAGTAGTAGTAGTAGTAGTAGTAGTAGTAGTAGTAGTAGTAGTAGTAGTAGTAGTAGTAGTAGTAGTATTGTAGCAGGAACAGTGATAGCAGAAGTTGCAGCAGCAGTAGTAGTGGTATGAAAAAATGTTAGCATATCCTTTACAGGACATCGCTGTCAACATCAGCATCTTTCAGCTGATTGTTGATTTCTTGGCAAGATTACGCTCAGTAGTTTGCCATTTCTTTCTGAGCGGCCGGCTCACATACCCCGTAAGTTACCGACGCGATTGGAACCACTGCTGATTCTCACCGTCGTCACGTTACTTACGAGAATATACGAGATTACGGAGAAAAGTCGCTAACCTCTAGGCCAGGAAGCCGCAGTAGTGGTATAGAAGAACTATTATTTGAAGTAATAATATCGCTGACGCTATTAAACAAATGAAGAAGGGGAAAACAGCTGGGTCAGATGGAATCACACTAGAATAATTAGTAGTACTGGGAAAATTTGGAGTTAGTTAGTTAGTTATCAGTTGGGGTATCTTCGTTGCACTCCGGACATGTCCATAGGTGCTCAGATCCTCCCCCCAGCATATGCATCAGCGTCCGGTGGCTAATAGTGCCAGTTCTGTGTTGGTTGACGAGGCGCTTTGTTTTCCCGATGTACCTCTCGCGTCTGGCTGTGCCGATTCTTACTCCCAGGTCTTTCATCCTGGAAAGCGATGTGGAATCACTGGCGTCAAAATCCTCTGTTCTCGCCATATCTTTAAGGGCGTTAATAACATCGGCACGATCCATGGGCTGGCCATCTACAGGGGGTGGAGAGCCAGCCAATTTATCAGCTCGTTCATTTCCCTCGACTCCCGCATGTCCCGAGACGAAGATGAAGGTGACTTTGCGGACAACAGACTTCCGCAGCGACTCAGTCCACTGTCTACGTACAGATCCAGCTTCGACCTTCTGAATCATGCTCATTGAATCACTTAGTACACACACGTTGGTATAATGCTGTGATTCCAGCCATATGAAAGCCTGTGTAACTGCCATCACCTCCATCGTCATGCTGCTCGTGGTCATGGAGTGGGCACCACTGGATTCTTGAACGGTTCGGCCCGCTGAGCGGGCTGTAAATGCCCACGCACTTCGCTGCTGCTTTACAACAGATCCATCTGTATAGATGAGCACTTCGGGGCTATCTGAGTGATCATAGATGAGCGCGTTAACCTCTGCATTGACAGCGGCAGGGTTCTGCTCTCTGCACCGTCTGTCGAGTGTGATAAAGCAGGAGAAGGTACACTTAAAAGCTGGAGGCACCGGCACCCATTCCTTGCCGGGGTTCATACTGGTAAGACTGCAGACCTGTCCGACGACATCTTCCGCCCGACCCATCCATGATTTGCCCCTCTTTAGCCTGTCACCCTTTTCTCTGAATACAGCGTCATGCAGAGGGTGCTGCTCATCTGCACTTATTTTTAAGTATGCACGAGCTCTCCAGATCTTGATTCTGTGTTCCATTGTCGGGAAGTCAAGGAGGTATCTCATTGCTACACAGCTGGTGTCTTTCGTGCAGCCCAAAATGATGCGCATGGCTTCGTTTTGTACCTTTTCAAGTCTTCCAATCTGTGTAGGGCTGACAGTGAGGATGGCCAGGGCATACTCGATGCGTGAAAGCACAAGTCCTTGGAACAGAAGTAATAGCAGTCTTTGCTCGATATTGGCACTCGCCATGACTCTCATTGCTGCCAAACCTTTTCGAGCCTTCGTTATGACATAATCGACATGATCTCTGAAGGACAGGCTACGATCAAGCCTCACGCCAAGATATGTCATTGACTGGGTTCTACTCAGAATGCTCCCATCCATTCTTACTGCCGGCAGGTCTGTTTTCACAATATGGTTGTTTAGTGAGAACCATGTAACCGTTGCCTTTGCAGGGTTGACAAGGGCATCGGCATCAGCACACCATGAGGAAATTCGATCTAGTTCGCCCTGCATATAGTTGGCAACCGCCTGTCTATCTCGACCCTGTCGATACACGAGGATGTCGTCAACGAATGATAGAGTCCTACCCCTCCCATCCAACTGTTGTTCAGTGATCGGCACCGTATACACGTTGAATAGTACTGGTGACAGTGGTGAACCCTGCGGCAATCCTGGACATATCGTTATCGGCTCAGAAGACCAACTCCCGCATCTTAGCACCACCTTCCTTTGGAGTAGAACTGCAGCTATCCATCGTACAAGGTGAGGGTGCACTTTCAGTCTGAGGAGGGTTTGCATCAAGTGCTCGAAAGATACTCTGTTATATGCGTCCTCTAAGTCTATGGCGGCCGCACATGTCTCTTCTCTGACCTGAAATCCTTCGTAAACATCTTGAGCAAAGACCGCCGCATTCAGCCATGACTCTTTGTTGCGTCTGTATCCTCCAAGTGTGGGCGGGAAGCAGCCGAGCTGTTCCAAGTCCCAAGCAAGTCTGTGTGCTACAATTTTCTCCAGTAGCTTGCCAACAGTATTCTGCATCGTAATGATTCTGTAGCCGCTTATCTTGGAGTGGTCTTTGTTCGGTTTTGGCAGCGGCAGCAGGTAGCTGTGTAGCCATTCTTCTTTGACCTGACCCCTCTGGATACTGGTGTTGAATTCTCTGGCCAGTTCTTCCATGCCATCATCTGATATCACCATTAGGTCACCATATCGGATGCCGTCTGGGCCTGGGGCGGTGTTAGGTGATTTCTTGAGCATCGCACGCAATATGTCAACTGTGATCGTCCATTCTTCGTCTGTCCCGACCCCCTCGCACAACTGAGAGAGTGTTGTTGTGGTCCTCTGTCTGGCGGGCTCGTCTTTCTGGTCAGTCTGTTCTATGTAGCGTGCAAGAAGGGCCTTACCTTTATCCGCATCCGACTTTTTCCATGCGAGGTCTGTGCCTTGAAAGTCTGGAATACCCCTACGTTGTGCAGCACCGTTCATGCTCTTGTGGAGGCGCCAGAATGTCGTAAGAGATTGCTCGGAGCACACCTTCCTTCAGAACTCGTCCCATTTGTCGGCCTTGGCCTGTTTGGCGCAGGATTTGAATAAAGTCGTCGTCCTAACGACCTCAGTCTTCAGGTTCGCCAATTCAACCTGTGGCATGTTAGCCTTTCTGGCCTTTTGCCAGTCTTTGACAGCCTGCCTCTTTCCCAGCCACACCTTCTCGACCTCTCCATTCCACCATGGTGGCTGCAGCCATCTTTCTTGTCTCCTGCGGGAGGAAGTTAGTTTCCTTCTTCTGATCTTGCTTATGGCGTCTTGACCAGTGGTGTCGTACGGGAAGGCATTGGTCTTGTTTCTTTGACTCATGGCCCCGTCTTTCTTGATCAGGATGACACAAGGGTAGTGGTCACTATCGTGGTATCCCAGTGTGCCCCACCGGCACCTTGGTGCGATGGTGGGCGACACCAGAGCCAAGTCAATGATGCTGTCAGAGTCGCCTGGTCGAGTGGCCATTCTAGTGACCTTCCCATCATTCAGACAGATTAGGGCAGCAGATGCCAGGGCGTCCTCCAAATCTTCTCCCTGTCTATTGGTGATGCAATTCCCCCATTGACTGCCTCTGGCATTGAAGTCCCCGCAGTAGATGATATGCCTTTCATCCATATCGAATAAATTCTGCCATTGTCGCACGTCGACCTTCCCATTTCGCGCATAGACGTTAACGATTACAAGCTGCACTGGTGTCATTATTCTTAATGCCTGCACTTGCAGGGCATCGCTGTTCCAGGCGGACATATCGATCTCAGACACTAGTATGTTGTCGCGGACCAGAATGGCCTGTCCGAGGTGCCGCCTGTTAAGGAAACCCTGAAATCCCGCCACATTGACTGTTCCGTCGGTGAGGTGTGTTTCTTGCAAGACTACAATATCGTTTCCGTAGAGTAGTTTTTCAAGAATGGGTCGGCGTTGACTAAATGATGCACAGTTCCAGTACAGTACTCGAACATTTCCGATACCCAATCTGTCACATTTTAAGCGCCTTCTGCGCGCGCCCGCCCTCTGGAGTTTCTGGAGTTTGGAGTAGATATATTAACCAAAATGTTGAATGCTATTTACAGCAGTGTATATCTTCCGAGTGATATGCTTAAATCGGTATTTATAGATATACCAAAAAAGACCAGGAGCAATTGAATGCGAAGATTTTAGTTCAATTAACCTCATAAACATGTCACTAAGCTTCTACTCAGAATTATAATGAGAAGATCAAGAAAGAAAATAAAAATGGAAATTGGTGAAGAACAGTGTGGAATTGTTTAAGGAATAGGTACAAACAATGCAATATATACGTTACGAACACTAATAGAAAGATCAATATAGAAACAGAAAGACATATATTTGTGCTTCATAGATTATACTAAGGCATTTGATAAAGTAAAACATAATGAACTGATTAAAATGTTTGAAGATATTAACATTGATAGGAAGGATCTCAGAATAAGAAAGAATATTCAATGGAACCAAGTAGCAGCAATTAAAATGAGAAATAAAGAGGGCAATTATGAACAAATAAAGCTAGTAGTACGACAGAGATGTGTCCTGTCACCAGATCTCTTCTCTCTCTCTACAGCGAAGTAATAATGAGAGAGACCAAAGAGAAGCCAGGAATACTAATCGGAGGTTATAACATAAACGATATACGCTATGCAGATGACACAGTATTGGTTGCGGATAATTCAACAGACCTATAACAATTGCTGGTCATTGTAGTAACAGAGAGTGCAAACAAAAGACTCTCCTTGAATATCAAGAAAACAATAACAATAGTGATATCAAAGACAAAGGTGACACGAAAATGTGAAATAGAAATAGAAGGGACAGTTCTTAACCAGGTGGATAGTTTTAAATACCTAGGGGCATTTATAACAACAGATGGAAGAAGTACAACAGAGATTAAGAGCAGAATAGGGCAAACCAAGGCTGCATTTTGGAAAATGAAGAGTATCCTAGGCAATAAGTCACTATCAATGAACGTAAGAAACGGAGTGCTAAAATGCCATTTAGAACCTGTATTGCTGTATAGCAGTGAATCATTGAATGTAAATGAACAAATTGGGAAGAACTTGGAAGCTACACAGATGTGGTTCCTAAGATGAATGTTGCGAATTCCTTGGACTGCGTAAGTAACTAACAATGGCTGCCTGAAAGAGGCTAATGAAACTAGAACATTAGATACAACAATAAGAAAGAGACAAACAGCTTACTTTGGTCATGTGATGAGAAGAGAGATATTGAAGAACATCGTAACAACTGGAAAGATCGAGGGGAAGAGAGGGAGAGGTTGACCAAGAGAAATGATGCTGGATGGATTGAGACAGGGGCATGGAGGAATATCATCAGCGGAGTTCATTCAGAAAACCAAAGACCGAGATCTGTGGAAAGTCATGAACGCCTGCGCCAGCCGGCATTGCACTTAGTGATGATGATGAATTGATGTATACACACACTCTCACACACACACACACACTCACACACACACACACACACACACATATATATATATATATATATATATATATATATATATATATATATATATATATATATATATATATATATATATATATATATACACTCTTACCTGACAGATTCCAAAACTGCGCCATCAATTATCAACATGGGAGAGACCATCCAGGTTCCTGAAAACACAGCCGGTTCTATTTACCCGATCAACGTGAGAGATGAGTCTCCCGGGACAATAGTGTACACGCTCACAGTTGTTCCCAATCAAGCGAAGTCGTTCTTTAGTATTGTAGGTATGTTCACTTTTCACTAGCCAATTTTGGGGTATTATTATTTTTATTTTTATTTTTCGAGGTAACGTCATTCTATCACATATCAAACGTATCACACACACACACACACACACACACACACACACACACACACACACACACACACACACACACACATGTATATATATATATATATATATATATATATATATATATATATATATATATATATATATAGAGAGAGAGAGAGAGAGAGAGAGAGAGTCAGATATGACTTCTTCTTCTTCTTCTTCTTCTTCTGCTTCTTCTTCTTCTTCTTCTTCTTCTTCTTCTTCTTCTTCTTCTTCTTCTTCTTCTTCTTTCGTTCGCTTGAAATATGTCTAATACTGCAATGGTGTCTCTTGTATGAATATAACAGCCTTTATTTAGTTCACTCAGCGGTTCATAGAGTTTATCTTCCACTGTTGTCTCTCTAGGCCAGAAGGTTCGCCTGGATATGTTGTAGTTTGGGCAGTCCTTGAGTATATATGATCAGCTGTCTACGACACCAAACCACATGTACACATGGCTGAGTCATCATTCTTGAATTTTGTATACATGTGGTTGCGTAATCTATTGTGTCCTGTTCAGAGGCGTAGAATAATGACCTGTTCTGGTCAGGCTGTTCTTCTTTTGCTCCTTCCTTAGCCAATCGATCAGCTCTGTCGTTTCCGGGTACTCCACAGTGGGATGGTATCCACTGTATGGTGACCTTATGCCGACTGCTAAGTTCAGAAAGTAGTGTCCTTAGAACTGGCAATTTCCCAGACAGGAGCGCCTCTATTACTGATTTTGCATCTGTCAATAGCACCACAGGTTGTCTACCATGGCTGGTATTTTGTAATTTCTCTGTTGCTATCTTGATTGCCTCAATTCCAGCATCATAGTTATATGGCATATATGGCTAAGCTACCGTATGACAGCAGACGGTACTACCTGCTTTCTGTTAGCACCGAACGTTGGGCGGCGATCACCAGACCTGACACCCTACATTGTGCCAACGTGTTCGGGCGGAGTAGTGCAATTGGGTGGTTACAAACCTTACTCTAGTGCGAGAAAATGCAATCTAACGACTAAATGTCATGGCAGGGCAGGATGGAAGCTCCGACAGGCAGACAGTTAGAGTATTGCTTTGCTGATCCGGCAGCTTCTGCGGCTTGTCTGTTTCCAGAAAAATTGGTGTTACCTTTCCTCTGGAGTAAACTAGACAGGCTGAGAGAGGGATCATGCTGAATGAGCAACACGTGGTCTCTAAATTCAGCCCAGGCTTTTTGTTATGGAGAGGTATAACTCCATTTTACAAACTATCGTCTGTCAAGACGGCAAGGTGCCAGTCACACACACACACACACACACACACACACACATATATATATATATATATATATATATATACGTCTGTTCAGAGGCGTAGAATAATGACCTGTTCTGGTCAGGCTGTTCTTCTTTTGCTCCTTCCTTAGCCAATCGATCAGCTCTGTCGTTTCCGGGTACTCCACAGTGGGATGGTATCCACTGTATGGTGACCTTATGCCGACTGCTAAGTTCAGAAAGTAGTGTCCTTAGAACTGGCAATTTCCCAGACAGGAGCGCCTCTATTACTGATTTTGCATCTGTCAATAGCACCACAGGTTGTCTACCATGGCTGGTATTTTGTAATTTCTCTGTTGCTATCTTGATTGCCTCAATTCCAGCATCATAGTTATATGGCATATATGGCTAAGCTACCGTATGACAGCAGACGGTACTACCTGCTTTCTGTTAGCACCGAACGTTGGGCGGCGATCACCAGACCTGACACCCTACATTGTGCCAACGTGTTCGGGCGGAGTAGTGCAATTGGGTGGTTACAAACCTTACTCTAGTGCGAGAAAATGCAATCTAACGACTAAATGTCATGGCAGGGCAGGATGGAAGCTCCGACAGGCAGACAGTTAGAGTATTGCTTTGCTGATCCGGCAGCTTCTGCGGCTTGTCTGTTTCCAGAAAAATTGGTGTTACCTTTCCTCTGGAGTAAACTAGACAGGCTGAGAGAGGGATCATGCTGAATGAGCAACACGTGGTCTCTAAATTCAGCCCAGGCTTTTTGTTATGGAGAGGTATAACTCCATTTTACAAACTATCGTCTGTCAAGACGGCAAGGTGCCAGTCACACACACACACACACACACACACACACACACACACATATATATATATATATATATATATATATATATATATATATATATATATATATATATATATATATATATATATATATATAACGGGACTATGGCTCCCCAAGGAGATGAGATGGGACGCACTCCCCTTGGTAAGATTTTTTCGTCTGAAACTTCTGGCTGGCCTAGCAAGCCGGCAGGCGCTTCTTTTAATGCTCGAAGAAAACACAATAAGCATAAACGGACTCATCAAAACGGTGACGGTATCAAATGGCAAATCAGTAGACGAGATCGAAAATAGATGCCATAAGGCAAACCAACTCACTGGACAAATGGCACCAATACTAATGAACAAACATGTATCAATAACTACTAAGAAAGCACTTTACAACACAATCTTCCTACCAACTCTGTGCTACCAATGCCAAACCTGGACAATGACAGAAAAAGAGAAAAGAAAAATCACTACAGAAATGAGATTCCTGAGAATACTCAATGTATCATAAAGAAAGACAATCAGAAATGAAGAAGTCAGAACTAAAGTTGGGGTTATAGCAGCGCTAGATTTTACCAGAAAGCACCAGGTTAAATGGTTATAACTAGATTATCAACTAAGTATACCTCAACAAGCAATGATGTACAGACCAGGCGGAATCAAAGGAAGAGGCCGGCCACGTAAACGATGGATAAAGGGAATTACAGAGACCATGTGAATCTCGATACATGAAGCCCATACAAGGGCACTCTCCCGCTGTTTATGCTTCACCTCGACACCGAAAGTTATGTGTTTGTGTGTGCGTGTGTGTGTGTGTGTGTGTGTGTGTGTGTTTGAGTGAGTGTGTATGTGTTTGCATGGGCATGCGTGTGCGTGTGTAGTGAAGAATGTCGCCCATGTGTGGCAATATTTTTCCTGTAGCAACGTCCGGGTGTTAGCATGGACCAATTTCAGCCATTAATCAAGAAAATTGTGCCATTGGAACTTCAATGATAAAAAGAAGTCTTAGAATATAAAGGCCAACGATGAATTAGGAGAATAATAAATACTGGTATTCTACATCAGAACATGCAAACGAACCGGCCCATAAACAGCGTCATGTCTCGGGAACAGAAATATAGGGTGTATTTGTAATGACTGCAGTGTTTGAAAATATTGCCGGTCCAAATTTTGTATTTACCTATTATGTTGCATGAACTTTACAAAGGGTGAATACAAAACTTGGACGGGCAATATTTTTAAACACTGCACAGTCATTACAAATACACCCTTTATGTGGCCATATTAATGTCCTGTGTGCATCATCGCTTTAGTCGACTACTGCCTCTTCTTCCAGGAATCACGCCTTCCATCAGTATTCTTTATAAACCAGCCTGAAGCTTAATCCATCATGTGCCATGCCGGTAAGCGTGGGCGGTCATGGTTTGCCATCTCACTCGATCAGCATAGTCGTGGGTCAGCTCCGTGTTTCTATCTCGACCATGCCACGAGGCCAAACCATCCAGGTATTTGCTTCTAGGTCTTCCCCTTGGTCTGTTCCCTTCGATCTGACAACTGGTAAGATCGAAGGGAACAGACCAAGGGGAAGACCTAGAAGCACCGGTTCATTCCAGGAGTTATGCACCTTCATTGGTGGTACCGTGAATCATCAGCAACGAATACTTACCTTCTTGAACACCCTATCTATAGCCGGAGAGTGTGTGAATCAGCAACTTGACTGTGAACATCATCCGAGTCGACAACCTGGGAGCGAAGTCTGAAGATAAGTCCGACACCTCTTCGGCTGACATCGTAACCCAGCAACTTAGTACATGATTATCTTTGCAGACACCTTAGTGAGACTACACCTATACTTGTCCAGCAGTTTCATCATTAAATTTATTGTTATATTTGATATTTTTACCAAAATTAGTCTAGATTAATATTAAGAGATTGGGAGAGTGAAGCAATGAGAATTGTAACTGTATATTTGAACTCTGTCTATCTTCGTGTTGTGAGAAAGGATCAGTAAAGTTGGCTCTTTTATCTGGCAGCCACTCGTAGCCAGATTCCTTAAGCCTAGTGTCTAGAATACTAGTACGGTTGTTTGCTTTACCTATCTGTGCCTGACCACTGTCTGAAGACTTGGTCATTCCTGGGACTGATCCACATCATACATCGTAGCATTGCGAGCCAATTAGGCCTCTTCTTTGACAGTGATTAGTCTTTCGGAATCCTGAAAGTATGTTTGTTGCTATTTCTGATCATTGTCTATCAAAATAGTCAACCTCACGCTACAGTCACCTGGACGACTTGCTGTCCTGGTGACACAGCCAGTGTTGATATAAACAATGTCACTGGTTTCGGTACTTTTGCCTTAATTCACCCCAAACAAATGTCACCAGCTATATTTAGGGTCACCAGTTATATTTAGCACTGACGGTGATCTCCTGTGTTCGGATACAGTGCGTGTCAGTGCGTTTCAATTGCCCCACAGTATTTCTTTGGCTTTGGCAACCGTCTCTCTCTCTCTCTCTCTCTCTCTCTCTCTCTGTGCGAGCGTATGTGCGCGCGCGCGCGCGCGTGTGTGTGTGTGTGTGTGTGTGTGTGTCTGTCTCATTATGAATTTTCTGGAACTGGCAGCAGCAGCTGTCCACGACAAGCAGAGTAGCGTTGCTTTTCTGTGGAGTACCCGGAAACGACAGAGCTGATCAATTGGCTAAGGAAGGAGCCAAAGAAGAACAACCTGATGTGTCCATTACATACCACCAATAGAAAAGAATGATCAAATCAGTCATAAGCCACCAAAAGCTTCTCAAGACGACTACCACATTATGGACAGACCAGAACAAGTCATTATTCTACGCCTCAGAACAGGACACAATAAATTACGCAACCACATGTATACAAAATTCCAGATTGGTGACTCAGCCATGTGCACATGCGATTTGGCGTCACAGACAGCAGAGCACATACTCCAGGATTGCCCAAACTACCAACATGCCCAGGCTGACCTTCTGGCCTAGAGAGACAACAAAGGAAGATAAACTCTATGGACCGCTGAGTGAACTAAAAATACTGTTAGATTCATACAAGAGACAACATTGCAGTTATACACATATTTCAAGCGAACGAAAGAAGAAGAAGAAGGAGCATAAGAAGAAGAAGCGCACTGAGCGTCAGGACAGATGGAGATGCCGACGACGACATTCACCATGTATGTCGGCAGGACATCCCCCCGCTGAGATAAGGCCACAGGGCTGCAAGGCTCGCGTCTCCCGTACAGACAGATCATCATAATTCTTTTCGTATACTGCTGGTCTCAAAAGTTGACAAGCATTTCATTTTGCCAGTTAATTTTGCCATTTCATTTTGCCAGTTACAGTTGGGGGGATGTCGCCGAGAGCAACTGTTGCACACCGATAAAATTGCGCACCGAGTTACGGCGCAACACGAGGAACCCCTGCATGTGACGTCATACCCTGGGATTCCGTTTGTTTAGGGTGAATTAAGGCAAAAGTACCCTGGTTTCAAGTGCCTCCTCGAGATTCTCCCGCTGTGTGTTGGAAGAAATGTTATCCCATGTTAGCGCTGAAATCGCCACATGATGCGTATAACAGGGTTAAGTATGATTGGTTGATATAAACTCTGTTAGACATAGGGGTATGCCTTTGCCTTGTCAGATGGATTGCGGCAGTCCTTTATGAGCGGAAGGTTGCACTGTACATGGGTTCCTGGGCTTCTGACCCCTGTACGATTACACAGGCTTCGGTTGTGTGGTACTCATTGGATAACCGGATTGTGAAGGCAGATGTCCCATATATTATATTGAATGGATGTCCTCTTATTAGAGAGAGGAAATTGAAGCACTTTGGGATCACCTTCGACAGGTGTATGTCTTTTAAAGATCATGTGGAGGTTTTGGTGGTGAAGGCTGGTAGGGGACTTAATGCTTTGAGGGCGACGGCAGCAACCGAAGTAGAGCAGGGGATGCTTTACAGGCTCTTTCAGCAGTTAATATCTTCTGTCATTGAGTATGGTTTGGGGCTACTGACAGTATCAAAGAGACAGCTTGAGAGGTTAGAGCGCATACAAAATGCGGTCATGCGTGTGAATTTGGGATGCGCAAAGGATACACCAAATATATGCATGAGGCATATTCTGGCGCTACTAACAATGGCGGATAGGCATAGGGTCCTTCAGCCCAAATGGTGCCTGAGAGTTGCTACAGATAGGGATCACCCCCAGAACAAAGTATATATATTCGTCAGGTGATCAGCAATCGTTAAAAATAGTGAGTTGAAGCACCGGCAGACAGGACGGATTGGCACAATGTAATAACAACACTGGCTCGTGCGTACATAGCGGGCGCACAGAGTTTGAGGTGCCACTGATCCAGAATAATACACATCAAGGTGACGTAGTGATCTATATTGATGGGTCGGTGGTGAGAAACAGACGGAGCGGTTGGGGTTTCATTGCGAAGGCTAATGGACGATGCTTGAAAAAATAAAGAGTATGGCGTATGAGGCTACGATCTCCAGCATGAGAATTGAGGTGGAATCAGTCATCGCGGCATTCCGTTGGTTAGAGGAGACTACTGCAACTCACACTGTCGTCATCACGGACTCAAGGAATGTGCTTAGTAAAGTGGAGAAAGGAATGTTTCTTGTGGAATGGCCCGCCTCGCTTCAGAGGTCACATATTGTACGAATTGTTTGGATTTTTTTGCCCTGGCGACGCGGGAGTGCGTGGGCATGAACAGGTTGATAGGCTGGCAGGGAATACACCTCTTGGTGGTCAATTACCTATGGACAAGGGAGATGTGGTCGTGCGCCTGTGGGACCAGGTGGAGAAGGTGGAGGAACAGATTGAGAACCCGTATGTGGAAAGGATGAGATTGTGAGAAATTGGTAGGGGTTCTGGTAGAATCTCAAAACTGAGAGGGAAGACTAGGAGAACTTTCAATCAGATAGCTGTGAAAACGATTAGTAGTGTGGCTCTTTGTTGGCTGCTGAACGAGGGAACGTTGCGCATATGGGAATGTCCTGAGTGCAGAGATGTCGGTTCGTAAACTCAGCTCCTTTACTATGATTGTCAATAAATATCTATGAATTTTTTTATTTTTGTATATCCTTTACAGGACATCGCTATCAACATCAGCATCTTTTAGCTAATTGTTGATTTCTTGGCAAGATTATGCTCAGTAGTTTGCCATTGCTTTCTGAGCGACCGGCTCATACCCCATAAGTTACCGACGCGGAGAGAACCGCTACCGATTCTCGCGCATGTCACGTTACTCACGAGAGTATACGGGATTACGGAGAAAGTCGTGTAACCCCTAGACCAGGGAGAATCTATGAATTTAGTTGTAATTTATCCGATAGTGAAGCGAGTATTTAAAAAATTGTAATAACTAAAATCGATGCTTATGTTGTGTTAAATGGTACAGGATACGAATACTAACCTGAAATCACGCACGCAGCGAAATCCCCCCCCCCCCCCCCCCCCCCCAAAAAAAAAAAATAAATAAAAAAATTTCTTGTTTATAATACCTTAGAGTTAAATATTAAGAGAAGCTATATCTGGCCCGGGAGTCACAGTGACGCAGAGGCCGGTTATCGTGTGTTCAATCTACACCGAGACGGATTGATTTCTTTTTTTTTTTCTAGGTCCATCGAACCTAAAATGGTTACTAGGAACTGTACATAGCAGTTATGGTTGACGGCGTGATTTTGACAACATTGACCCTCGAGTGCTGATTTGTTGTTGTTGCTGTTGTTGTTGTTGTTGTTGGTGTTGTCTTTCACTTATGCCGTTAGGCGTCGTGGGGAGGGATAATTGAAGTTGCGGCGCCTGTGACAAGCGCCTTTCCTCAAATTTCCTCCATGAATCTTGAGCAAGAGTTTTAGGATCAAGTAAATTCCCTGCCGCTTGGCTAGACCACTCGTAGGTTTCTTACCTACTTAACCCTTGTATATTTGCTACTACCACCATGTCACATCCGCTGGTCGCCTGCTGGATAGCTTCGAGCTGTGCCAGGTAGGAATGACCGACCAACACCCGGTGATACATGCGAAACCACTGGACGCCTACCGACGAGCTTTCAAGCTACGCCGACAGGACTGACCGAAAAGCTATGCCAGCTTACTGACTGCAGGCCCACTGCTCATCGAGAGAGAATAGGCGTACAAATTTGCTCTTTCGCCTGCTCAAACCACGACTCTGGTTTCACGATGCGGTTACATTTTCGAAACGACTGCCTCGCTAACATGCTTAGGCTGGGAAGATTCCGATTACCCAACACTTTTCAAGGCAGAGAAGAGAGCTGTTTTATTTATTTTTAAGCTCTCCCACCAATTCACTACTAAAGTCTATGACACATATGGTCTTTTTTCCTTTTTTTTTTTTTTTTTTTGGCCTTTGCTCGCTTTGGCTTAAACGTTGTCCTTACACATGCTACTACTTCCAGTGCACTTGACTGAGTTTTGCATGTTATTCCCACACTGACCTCGTGTAAATAACTAACTTAATGTGTTAATTCCCCAGCTAATGAAATAAAACTCACATCTCCACTGGACTACGAGAATCCCGTCGGAGGTTACCTTAGAATGACCTTGACGGTGAAGGCGTTGGACAATGGTGGTTGCTCCAGTGGCGTCCGGACATTGTATGTAGAAGTCACGGATGTTAATGAGCCGCCCGTGATTGTTCCTGCTACATGGAAAACTACTGTGTATGAAGGACTGGTGCGTTTTTGTGTTTTACTCTACGGTGATTGTTTTCTTCATTCGTCATTACATCAACATATAGTTATATCATCATCATCAAGTGCCTTGCCAGCTGGCCTAGGTGTTAATGTCTCTCTACAGATCTCGGTCTTGATCAACTCTGCTGATGATATTCCTGCATGTCATCGCCTCAACCCATGCAGCATCATTTCTCTTGGTAGGCCTCTGCCTCTCTTCCTCTTGATCTTTCCAATCGTTACGATGTTCTCAAATGCCTCTCTTCTCATCACGTGGCCAAAGAAAGTTGTTTATCTCATTCTTATTGTTGTATATAATGTTTATTAGCCTCTTTCGGGCAATCGTTGTTAATTACTTTAGCAACATTCGTCTCAGGAACCACATCTCTGTTGCTTACAAGTTTTTCTAAGTTGTTCATTTACATTCCAAAATTCACAGTCATACAGCAAAACAGGTCCTATATGGCATTTCAGCACATTCAGTGACAGTGACTTATTGCATAAGTTACCTTTCATTTTCTGAAATGCACCTTTTGCTTGTCATATTCTGTTCTAGTTAAATAACAGGGATAAATGGATGGCAGGAAAGATTTAGTAGATAAGGTGACGGGTAGATTGTTTTCATGGGTTGGGATTCATAGACACATATGGACAGTGGGGAATTAGCAGCTGGAAATTGGTATTGGTAGAGAGGCAAACGCGTAAGGGCCACTCAAACGAATGTAAGGACGTACATTTAGGAAGATTAACATATGGAACAGACCGACTAGAAGGCATGCAGGCAGAGAAACAACAGGTAGACAGAAGCATGAATAGGTGGATGGACTGACAGACATACAAATAGATAGATAGACAGACAGACCGACAGATAAACAGATACATGAGCCGATATGCAGGTAGGAATGTAGTACATAGGAAGATAGGTATAGAAATAGCTAGTTAAATGGGAAGGTAGAAATGTAAAACAGTGGGGTATTTATATACCTATGTAGATAGATAAGCCGTTCGCCGTAGTTGAAACGACAAAATCCCTCGCTCTTAAACTTCCGGTGCATTGATGGAGAGGTATAGTTTTCAATCTCTACACTGGTATTAAGTTGGACTTAAACGTTCACTTTTCTTTCAGAAAACAACGGCAATCTACTAAACGTAAAATTGCCTAGAAAATCAACATTGAGTTTATCGCAAGGTCCTGCAAAGGACCCAAAAAATAAAAACAATGCTGTAGATACATTAATATAACGCTAATTATGTTGACATGACTGTTTGTTTATGTAACCATAATCAGTTCTGTTCAATAATTACCATGTATATTCTGTGTCCTTAGATCGATTTCACCCCGGGCTGGCGAGTTCAGGATCCCGACGCCAATGACGTGGCTTTGTTCAGATTTAGCCCCGCTCGTTCTGATTTCGTAATAGATAGTTATTCTGGCAAGTATTTTTTTTTATAACAGCAGAAAAGTAACGTGTTGAATACAGCCGAACATGGCAATGCACAATGAAATTAAAAAAAAAAAAGAAGGTATATTGGAATCTTGCGGTGAAACAACAAATATAAACGTGCGAGGGGGCTTCAAATGTAAACCTTAAAAGTGTGATAGAAATTATAATAACTAAGCCATTGTCTTGTAACCTGTCAATATTGTTGTTAAAGATGTCAAGAAAGTTAAGCACGTGACATCACGGTGCATACGAACACGTTGACGTCATAAAGACAATTTCAAGATGGCCGCCCACTTTTGACATGCACCAAAGAGGAGCAGCGTTCTGTTATGTGAAAATTATAGAAATTCATCAGCGAATGAAGGTCAAGTATGGTGATGCATGCCTGTCTGTCCAGCAAGTGTATGAGTGGAGTCAGCAGATTCAAAACGGATATTGTTCATCCAGTAATGCTCTTAATCATCTGTCAGTGATTTTGGTAAACATTTTCCAGTGTGACTAAGTAATAACTCTATAAATATTACAATCGTTCTTATTGACTTTATTTTTACAAACTGGTACAGTTGTTGCTGTTTGCCAATAATATGATGTTTCTTAGTCTGATGGCGTGATCTGGAAAAATTGGTCTCAGCCTTTTTTGGTATTCTCTCGCTTTGAACCCAAACGTAGTCCATACAAGAGCTACTACTTCTAGTATACTGGTCTGATTTTTGCTTGTGGATTAGTTTTCCTTGCTACCAGTGTCTTACGCCGTCAGGCGAATCCACTCCAACTTCTGATGTACTTGTAGTTTACATCCCCAAGTCAAGGACGAGAAGTGACATTTTAGTTCAGCTGACCGGTGTAGGGGTTGAATCCGCTACCTCAGCATCAGAACACCTGTATAAGCGAGCGCTCTTACCCATTCGGCCATGCTGACCTCCGTCTAAGCCATTGCGATATTGTGACATTGTGACATTGTGATATTGCAACATTGTGACATTGCGACATTGTGATATTGCGACATTGTGATATTGTGACATTGTGACATTGTGATATTGCGACAGTGCGACATTGTGATATTGCGACATTGTGATATTGCGACATTGTGATATTGCGACATTGTGATATTGCGACATTGTGATATTGCGACATTGTGATATTGTGACATTGTGACATTGGGATATTGTGACATTGCGATATTGCGACATTGTGATATTGCGACATTGTGATATTGTCACATTGTGACATTGTGATATTGTGACATTGCGATATTGCGACATTGCGACATTGTGACATTGTGACATTGTGATATTGCGACATTGTGACATTGTAATATTGTGACAATGCGATATTGTGACATTGTGCTATTGCGACATTGTGACATTGTGACAATATTACATTGTGACATTGCGACATTGTGATATTGCGATATTGTGAAATTGCGATATTGTGACATTGCGATATTGTGACATTGCGACATCTTGACATTGCGACATCGTGATATTGCGACATTGTGACATTGTGATATTGTGACATTGTGATATTGTGACATTGTGATATTGCGACATATTGATATTGCGACATTGTGATATTGTGATATTGCAACATTGTGACATTGTGACATTGTGACATTGCGATATTGCGACATTGTGATATTGTGACATTGTGATATTGTGACATTGTGACATTGTGAAATTGTGACATTGTTCTATTGCGATATTGTGTTATTGTGACAATGCGATATTGTGACATTGCGACATTGTGACATTGTGAAATTGTGATATTGCGACATTGTGATATTGCGACATTGTGACATTGCGACATTGTGACATTGTGACATTGCGTCATTGTGACATTGCGATATTGTGACAATATTAAATTTTGACATTGTGATATTGCGATATTGTGACATTGCGATATTGTGACATTGTGATATTGCGACATTGTGATATTGGGACATTGTGACAATATTACATTGTGACATTGTTATATTGTGACATTGTGATATTGTGACAATATTACATTGTGACATTGCGAAATTGTGATATTGTGACATTGTGATATTGTGATATTGTGACATTGTGATATTGTGACATTGTGATATTGTGACAATATTACATTGCGACATTTTGACATTGTGATATTGTGACATTGTGACATTGTGATATTGCGACATTGTGACAATATTACATTGTGACATTGTTACATTGTTACTTTGTGACAATATTACATTGTGACATTGCGACATTGTGACATTGCGACATTGTGATATTGTGACATTGCGATATTGTGATATTGCGACATTGTGATATTGTGACATTGTGATATTGTGATATTGTGCATTGTGATATTGTGACATTGTGACATTGTGATATTGTGACAATATTACATTGCGACATTGTGACATTGTGATATTGTGACATTGTGACATTTTGATATTGTGACATTGTGATATTGTGACAATATTACATTGCGACATTGTGACATTGTGATATTGTGATATCGCGTCATTTTGATATTGCGACATTGTGACAATATTACATTGTGACATTGTTACGTTGTTACATTGTGACATTGTTACGTTGTTACATTGTGACATTGTGATATTGTGACATTGTGATATTGTGACAATATTACATTGCGACATTGTGACATTGTGATATTGTGATATCGCGTCATTTTGATATTGCGACATTGTGACAATATTACATTGTGACATTGTTACGTTGTTACATTGTGACATTGTTACGTTGTTACATTGTGACATTGTGATATTGTGACATTGTGACATTGTGATATTGCGTCATTTTGATATTGCGACATTGTGACAATATTACATTGTGACATTGTTACGTTGTTACATTGTGACATTGTGACATTGCGATATTGTGACATTGCGATATTGTGACATTGCGATATTGTGATATTGCGATATTGTGACATTGTGATATTGCGACATTGTGATATTGCGACATTGTGATATTGCGACATTGTGATATTGCGACATTATGATATTGCGACATTGTGATATTGCGACATTGTGATATTGCGACATTGCGACATTGTGACATTGTGATATTGCGACATTGCGATATTGCGACATTGTGACATTGTGATATTGTGACATTGTGACATTGTGACATTGTGATATTGTGACATTGTGACATTGCGATATTGCGACATTGTGACATTGTGATATTGCGACATTGTGACATTGTGACATTGTGATATTGCGACATTGTGACATTGTGATATTGTGACATTGTGATATTGCGACATTGTGACATTGTGATATTGCGACATTGTGATATTGCGACATTGCGACATTGTGATATTGTGACATTGTGACATTGCGACATTGTGACATTGTGATATTGTGACATTGTGACATTGTGATATTGCGACATTGTGACATTGTGCTATTGCGACATTGTGACATTGTGATATTGTGACATTGTTACATGGTGATATTGTGACATTGTGATATTGCGACATTGTGATATTGCGACATTGTGACAATATTACATTGTGACATTGTTACATTGTGACATTGTGATATTGCGACATTGTGACATTATGATATTGTTATAATATAAAAGCGACTGCAAAGGTAGATCGATTCATTTATGTGTGTGTTGTAGGTGCGATTACATCCATTGGAGACTATGATCTGGATTCCAGGAAGAAGGAAAGTGAGTCACTAACGTTATCAATTAAGGTCACCGACAAGGGAGGAAAGACTGCGACGGCTACGTTATCTCTCACTATTCAAGATGCTAACGACAATGCACCAGTTATAAGTCCTGCCTCCAAGTCTTGTCCCGTGGAAGAGTGTACGCCAGTGGGTGAGTGTTGTATTCATGTAATCTGTCTGCCCATCCGTCCGTCTGTGCATCCATCCAGCCGTTCATGTATGTATTATACATGTGTGTACCAACATATCTACTTACTTGTCTGTCTGTCTTCTGTCTGTCTATCCGTCTAGCTGTCTGTCCGTCTGTCTATTTCTCCGTGTGACCCTTTGAAAATAAAATTCGGTCGTTCGTTCGTTCTTTCTGTCTGTCTGTCTGAAATAGTGTTGATTCCATCTAGATAGACACATCCCAAAGTGTTCATTAATTTGATCTGAAACCTGAGTCTGGCCGAACTGTTGGAAAGACACGACTTTATGAATGGCAGTGACGCATACATCACCGACAACCCCTATGATTGGTAGAACTGAAGTGATTGGAGACGGGTTGTCAGAATGTCGTGTAATGTCCCTGAGGTGTTCAATAAAACGGCCAACCAGGCGTCTTCTGGTCTGTCCAATTTTGTTCACGTCGCACCGATTACAGGTAAGAGTATACTTAAGGTTATGAGTTAGTTGCATATCCTTTACAGGGTATCGCAGTCAACGCTATCCTTGTTTTTTTGTTTTTTTTTGGAGGGGGGGGGGAGGGGCTGTTTGTGATTTTTTCGGCAAATTTACGTTCAGTAGTTTACCATTGCCGGTCTCTCAGGTCTAGAGGTTACACGACTTTCTCCGTAATCCCGTATACTCTCTTGAGTGACGTGACGTTTCGCAAGAATCGGTAGCGGTTCTCTCCGTGTCGGTAACGTACGGGGTATGTGAGCCGGTCGCTCAGAAAGCAATGGCAAACTACTGAGCGTCATCTTGCCAAGAAATCAACAACAACGGTAAAATGCTGGTGCTGACAGCGATGTTCTGTAAATAGGATATGCGATTAAACAAAAATTTACCATTGCTTTCTGAACAACCTGAATTCATATCATTGTATGAAAACCAACACAAGGCGGTCTGCTGCCTAATCTCCTGAAGCTGTATTTCGAATGCGGTATGCGGGATTACAAACTGCGTCGAAAAATCCTTCGCCACAAAGCCGAAAAGGTTGCGAGACATGAAGGGAAACTAACCTTGAAAGAAATGGCGATTTGGGGAAATGTGATCATCTGTTATTTGAATAACGTATTCAAGCGTTAGGCACGCCTTACTATCGCATTTGGATGTTTCCACAACGGGAGATTACTCTTGGAAGGGATGACGATAGACCGTGAGATCTCTGACATTTTCATAGGGCCATCTGGAAACATCTCTCGAGTAGCTGGATTCGATTTCAGGATAGACCAGTGATAGAGGACGATATGCTTGACCGTCAGAGCTCGTGGGTGCAATGTGAGAATAGTTTTGCATTGATTATATTGTTGTATGGGTGTGAAATATGGACAATTAACAGGCAAGCTGAGAAACATCAAATGGCGGTGGAAATTTGGTTTTAGAGAAAAATGTAAAGAATACCATGAACGGGCAGAAATTTTGATGAGACAGTCCTTCAAGAGACAAGTGGAAAACGGAGATTGATTGGAGAAATTATACGTAGACAAGCAAGATTTTTTTTGGGTACATGTTATGAGGAGAAATGGACTTGAAAATGTGTGATAAATGGCAAGCCGTGTTGGTAAGAGAGCAAGAGGAAGACAAAGGGATAAATACCTTGATGGTTTGGCAGCATGGCATGGTCGGGACAAGAACACATATCTGATTCGAGACTGATGACCGTGTGAGATGACGAACCATAACCGCCGACTCCTGTCGGCTTGGCACTTGATGACGGTGAGGAGATATTCGTGTTTTCATGGTAAAAGACGTTTGAGGCGATAACTGTGCAATTAGATGGAATACTGCTGATAAGATTTTATTTGGGTATTCGCGACTTCGAATGGAATCTATTAAAGTATGTATGGGTTTTCTCACGGAAGTCAGTATCTTCTAGACAAATTCGGCGTAAAAGGAGAATTCAAAAGAATGTATTCCTTTGGTGAATTTAAACAGAGACGCTATCAATAAAATATTGCAGTTCTAGCCCGGCATATATCGCTGCATCTCGTCATTTTCGTACTGCTGAGTTATATATACAGTTATGTGAAAAAATAGGAATGATACATTGGCTGAAATATGACGTAAATCGTCGCTGATCTGGCGCTACTGTATAGAACGTTATATCTACGGAAGGCTAACACTTAGCAGGAAGTCCTTCTGTTTACATAGTGACGGCTGGAATCGACTAATATTAGTATACTAATATTAAACATAGTATTGCATTTTTTTCACGTAACTTGACATATAACTCTGCGGTATGTACTTGTGTAAATGGAAAAGTTATAAGTTACGATTGAGTATTTGCAACATATTTTCTGTCCCGATCTCTCAATCTCCAACATATTTGCTGTCCCGATCCCTCAATCTCCAACATATTTTATGTCCCGATCTCTCAGTCTCCAACTTATTTGTTGTCCCGGTCCCTTAATTTGCAGCATATTTTCTGGCCCGATCCCTCATTAACCAACATATTTGCTGGCTCGATCCCTTAATCTCCAACATATTTTCTGGCCGATCCCTTAAATTTCAACATATTTCCTGGCCTGATCCCCCAATCTCCAACATATTTGCTGGCTCGATCCCTCAATCTCCAACAATATCCCTAAGGTATTGTTCAGGCAAGTCCTTACAAGAAACGGTTGTCTATTCTGACAACATTGCATGTCACGCAGTTCCATATCGTACTGCTATTACATTAGTACCATATTCATTCGTTTACTTGCCTTCGTATTCTTGTCCCATTCCATTTAGGAACAGTTGTATGTTCACTCAAGGCTACGGATGCAGACTCCGCTTTCCAAAATAACAATGTGTACTACTTTGGCAGTCAGACATCGACATATTTTACAGTGATGTATGATGGGAATGTTGTGTTGACCTCGCCTGTGAGAATTGGGGATTACAGCAGTGCCACAGTGTATGCCTACGACCAGGTGAGACAGGGATGTTTCTAGTTTACTTGATGATTATTATGTAGTATACGGGACCGGACATCGATTCATACACATACATATACTCATACATGGAACATCGACGTTAGTTAGATATTAAAAACAATGTTTTCCAGTAATGAATTTGAATAACGAAGACGATTTATTGGCTGACGTTTCTCGCTACATCTCGTCATGTACATACTGCAGAAACCACACGACATAAAATACAAGAATATTATAATAACTTCTTCAAGCTGAAATATAAAACACACAAATTCACATAGTAATTTGAATTGCCTACCACGGTAATTTTTTACTGACTATCATGTCTTTTTGTTTGCACAAAGTTGATTTTGTAAATGAATGAAAATTGCCTCAGCCAGCTTTAACATGCGACCATTTTGCGTGTTAAACAGTTAGATAGATAGACAGATACATGAACAGGCAGACAAGACAGATGGTAGACAGGCAGTAATGTATGCATAAAGTCAAGTGTATTAACAATACTTGATAGATCTGTTGATAATTAAAAATAGATTTGGGGCGTGGCAGCGAGTGACCTGTACACTTGTCTGTCGCTCGGCACTCATGAGTTCGAATACCCAATGAGTTGGAATGTTAACAATTTACTTTGGGCGCCTTGTGGGTTAATCCAGCCATGAGTATTAAGAGATATTTATCACTTCAGCCATCAAGAACCGATTGGTCTATAACAATATGGGGCTAGCACCTTATACCCAATAGGTCACATGGTGTGGAAAAAGTCGTTTACATTTGTCCTTTACTTAAAGCAGAAGTGGAAGAATATACTGATTTATTCGTATTAGAAAGACAGACTGGCAGGCAGACACAGAAGGTCAGGCAGACAGAAAGTATGTCGGTAATGAGGCAGAGATAGTAGTGGTTAGATAATTAGGAGACAGACAGACAGACAGACAGCCACAGACAGACAAACAGACAGACTGACGGGCTGATAGTTGCTCAGTATATAGATGTGTAAATAGTTGGGCAGGTAGGTATGCAAGTAGGTAGGTAGGTCAATAGGCGGGCTGGTAGGTAGACAGATATGTATGCAAGTAGGTAGGTAGGTCAATAGATGGGCTGGTAGGTAGACAGATATGTTTGTAAGTAGGCAAGGGTATATGCATGTGAGTGGGTAGAAGGATCTACAGATGAGATTATCTACTTTGAATTGACTGCAAATGCTGTTAACTGTTCTTGGGAATGCTGCTCTGCGCGATTTATTTGTAATTTGCTGCCCTCTCTTCACATATAGCATAGATATAGATTAAAACGGAGGAAGTAGGGGAACAATCGCAAACAACCAATGAATGCTGAGGCTAACTGCAATGCGTTGTAAAGAACATGCAACTAACTTACGAAAAATAAGGCGCTTTTTCATATTGATAAGGTACATTTTGCTCGAGAAGGTGAGTTGTGCTCGAGAACGTTAGGTATGCAGAGTTACAGAAGCCAGCGCCAGTTGCCAAGACACTTTATGGTGATGATCATGATAATGATGTTGATGATAATGTCATAATAACAGTCCTCTGGGGAGATTTCTAATTATAGAATGATGTGTCAGCAAGTATCCTCCAGCCACAGGGCCTTGATTTCGCTTCAAAGGTGTCTTGTCTCCCCTCCCGGCTGAAGTAATCTTCTACAGGGTGTCTTGTCTCTTCTCCCAGCTGTAGTAATCTTCTACAGTGTGTCTTGTCTCATCTCCCTGCTGAAGTAATCTTTTACAGCGTGTCTTGTCTCTTCTACCGGCTGAAGTAATCTTCTACAGGGCGCAAGCTTTGACAGATATATTAAATATACCAATCTGTTGTTTAATTACCCTTTTTTAATCATATCAGCTTCGGTGACACATTCAAAGAATTGATGATAGCCAATACAGTTTAGGATGAAGGCCGTCGTAGAAGATACCACTTTAGTGAGGTGGTGAACATTAGATTGCCTACTCGAATCTTATCTTCGGAAGTTTCCTACGGGTTTAACTCTTTCCCACGAGCAGGCACTATAGGGGCAGCAGAGGTTTGGATTCAGAGTATTCCTACTGCTGGATGGGCTACCTGGAAAGCAATCGGGTGCCATCAACAAACATAACATTCATTTGGGCAGCCAAACTGGGCAATATGCATGTTTTTATGAGAGCTAATTGTGTCAGACAACTTATCATAAACATCAGATACAGACAGCTATCTTTCGGGACCAAACTTCGCGGAAAGATTAACCATAAACAAATTGTAACAACTGGGATGATTTATAAAAAGAGAATTAGAGAAAGCCACGAATGAAATATCTTGACAGCCTTGTGTTTTGCTAGGGATAGGTGTATGATAATATGTTACTGAAGGTCGCAGATGTGGAGAAGCATAATCGCCCTCTTATGTTAGCCAACACACTTGATGATGATGATGATGATGATGATGATGATGATGATGATGATGATGATGATGATGACGATGATGATGATGATGTTATTGGTGGTGCTGGTGGTGGTGGTGATGGTGACGACGATGATAATAATAATGATGATGCGTTAAAACACAAGAAAAGCCTGTTTCACATGACATAACGGCATTAATAAGATAACCATTTTCATTGATTTAGTAGCAGCGACAGTATCTTAAATTATCAACAGTATCTTTAATATGCCGGTCTCTCTGGTCGAGGGGTTACAACACTTTCTCCGTAATCCCGTTTATCACGCAGAGTCTCGTAGCAGGGCGAGAACTGGGAGCGGTTCGACCCCCGCTGGTGACTTGCGGGATGACTGAGCCGGCCGCTCAGAAAGCAATGGCAAACGTAATCTTGCCAAGAAATCAACATACAGCTGAAAGATGCTGATGTTGACAGCGATGTCCTGTAAAGGATATGCAAAACATTTTTTTCATATCTTTAATATGAGAATGTTGTTTTTTATTTTTTAATTCTTAAGGGACAGTATCCTAGACCCTTACAGTCGCAACCTGGATTTGTTGTCGTCCTTGGAACAGTTAAGTCAAGACGTTTATTTATTTACTTTGTTTACTTTACGGCAACAATTTAACGATGTAGAGAAATGGCCGAGTGTGGACTTTTATAGTCTGTCGACTGCACGGAGTTTCCCGAACACTAATTAACTCTTTTTTTCCACACATACTGGTCTATGTTCGGTTATTCGATTTACATATTGTCGTAGCGATCTACCAATTGTAAGTTAGTTAACACAATTAATTATAAACACTATACTAGCCACGACCGCTTTGAAAAAATGATTCTCCATGATGTAACTGGCAGCGAGAGGTGAAGTGATAGGCTAAAACCTAAGTATGGTACCAGATACGGTGCCTCACTTAGAAAGACTGAAGAAGATGGAGGTTGCACAACACAGTACCTACACATGTCCCTATTGTGGAAAGGAATCTAATAAGAAAAGGGCTCTTAGCATTTGGGAATGCAGCAGGTGTTCTAAAACTGTTGCATGGTGTGCTTGTGTTTACTCGACCACTACATCTGCAAAAGTACGAAGTGTCATCCGTTGTCTGAGAGAAATGAAAGAGATTTACATTTCCTAACTGTTACGAATACACGAGTAATTATTGAGATATGATCTTCTTCTTCAGCATTCCGAGCCATTGAGGTTCTTTGCTGCAAATACAGTCCGTCTCCATTCGTCTCTCTGGTTGACCCTCTCTTGCCAGTCGTTGATTCCAAGTGCTTGTAGGTCTGTATATATGTTATCTCTCCACCGTCTTCTTGGTCTACCTGGGGGTCTACGGTCATTTATTTCTTGAGTGTAAGCGAGTTTTGCTTCCCTATATCTTCCATTCTTTCTATATGCCCCAGCCACTGTAGTCTATCAGCCTTCATGATACTAGTGATTAGCGGGGACTTAAACAGATAGTAAATGTCTTTGTTGCTTCTTCTTTTCCACTCTCCACTTTGATTGAGATATGATGCTTCACATAAATAAATCAAACGATTGAGAATAGCAAAAACAAAAATAAATAAATAAAACCTAAGCCCAACGGTATTGACAACCGAGTCAGGAAGAGGTTTAAGGGTCAGTACAAGATGCCAAACATTGGTTACAGTGCCTGGAAGAAGTACGAGCACGTCTTCCCCGATGGCTTCAAGGAATTCCTCGATCACAATGTCCAGGAGCGGAAGTGCTACTGATGCAGAACCGTACGTTCTCAGCTGATATTGCTCACAATGTCTCCAGCAGGAAGGTAAAGACATTGTTGAGCGTGCCCAGCAGTTGGCCATCAAGGTGACGAACCCCAATGCTCACCTATGATCCAAGGAGGATGGGTAAAGTAATCGTTTGCTTACATAATAAATCTAATAAGTTATTTACAATAAAAATACGGGACAAGTAAACGGGGCAAGCTATAAGTGTCCGATAAGAGAAGTAACGGCTACAGCGGGATATAACAATACGAGATGAAAACACGAATGTGTGACTCCTGCGAAAGAGAGATAATAAACACATACATAGCGTTCATACCTTAGAACGAGCGCAGATCCGGCAAACGGCGAGGTAAGTACGCTGAGACTGTGTTGATTATCTCACACTTTATCGCAGGAGTCACACGTACCGAACTGTTTTCATATTTTATGATTGTCAGAAATGTTTATCCAACACTTACGTCACAGTACTAGAGACATGCTAATAAGTTCTCTGTTTCCTTCGGAAGATGAATAGTATGGACTCCTGGTGGTCGTGGAGCTACGGAGTTCGTGTTTTGTGCGTCGCTTTCTGCAGGTCACTCTACGGAGACTGGGCCACATGGGATAAAACCCGGTGTCATGAAGCAGACCCCCTTGCCCTTTCAACTCTTGTTACAGTTACAGCGGCCAGATGGGTTAAGCTAGCCTCTGCCTCGTCCTCTACCACAACTGCTGTTTCATTCTGAAGATCGACTTAGAACAGAAATGTCCACCATACATGGTGCATATGGGGCTAGAGACATTTTTATTGTGTCGATTGGTCCATAAACAAACAAACAAATAAACTAACAAACAAATAAACTGTATTTTCAAAGAGTTAAGAATTGGGCATGCAGGCTGGAATACCATAAGAGCCTGCGTGCCTAATTCTTAACTCTTTGAAAATAAAGTGTGTGTCTTTGTGTGTTTATAGACCAATCAACACTCGGTGGGTGATGTGGTCAGAATCGCGGTTGTCGTCTTTACTTCCTAAGATATTTCCAGGTAGCGATTTTAGACTGGGTCGACCTGGGAGCCCAGATCAATTTTTAAATGTGCCTGGATGCGGATTCGAACCCATTTACACCTGGCTAACAGGCGAGAGTCTATTCATTACTCTATCTCAGCTCCCACTGAGCACTTCGTCTGTTATAGAATAATCAGTTATGATTTCTTTCATCATTGTTATGACCCGTCTTGGATGTCTGGTACGAAAACCAACTGTGACTGAAAGAATTAGCCATTTGTAATTGTAATTGTCGAGGGCCTGATGTAAAATGGTTACGGTGTTACACGAAGAATTGTATGAGGGCGGTAGTACACGATTTCATTGCCAGCTCTCGTGGTTCGCTACGAGAGAAAAAGACTGGTCACTGATTTCTCTGCATACTCAGTCTTACAATCATGTGGGGGTTCTAACACTTCGCATACCCGCAGCGCGGGGGTTGCGTGGTCTCGAGATATGTTGTCCGCCTCGAGTGCTGGAGGTCCCGGGTTCAAGCTCCGGTGATGACCGGGATTTTTTCTGGATTATTTGTAGTAATAAAATTTCCTCTGGTCTCTGGGTAGTGAGATCGGACGCCCGTGTGTATTGTTGCGCACGTGAAAAATCCATTGGCAGTTGGAAATCGAAAAAGAGTAGCCTAACGGCGCTGCCCGGGCAAAATTTCGAGTTAAAAATCTACCCAAAGTATTTCAGGATCCTCGCCGGTGCTGCGGAGTTCGTGCACCGAGCTGAGATTATCCAGACTCAGATTTGAGTTAGAAGAAGAACGGAGCACTTATGAGTTACACCCGTGTGCCGTGATGTTGATCCGTCGACTAAACTAAACTAAACATACCCGCAGCAGATTCCGGCTGCGGGGATTTATTTTTGCTGATCTTGTATTTAGTGTTTATCATTACTACCTCTCGCATCACAATATCTACTACATCATTATCCATATCTCGGGTATCTAGTTAATGCTTTTGCTTTTATTATCAGCCATGTATAACAACAACAAGAACTACTACTACTACTACAACTACAGCGTCAACGTCTGCTACCACAGCGTCCACAAAGACAACGGATTCATCAACAACAAACACCACAACTACAGTAAGTTGCCGTTTACGGTAACCTGCACTTTCGTCTTTCTGGTTTGCCCTCGTGTTGTGATGCCGTGGTAAATGAAAATAATGAGCCGGACTGAGAGACAAACAAGTGGCAACATTGTGGAAGCAATATATAAATAAATAAGGGTGTTGTTTTTGCTTGATTATAATTTTAAGCATCAAGCTCATTAAAGATATTCATGGAAGCTTGATTGGATGGGTTGATTAGTTGGTTGGTTGATTGGTTGGTTGACTGTTTGGCTGGTTGGAGGTTATTTGGTTGGTTCATAAGTAGGTCGGGCTGTGGGTTGATAGGTAAGTAGTTAGGCAGGTAAGTTAGTTGGTTGGTTGGTAAGTAGGTAAGTTGATTTGTTGACTGGCTATTTGGTTGGTTGTTTGGTTGATTTGGGGGTAGGTAGGTTTAGCTGTAGTTGATGGATAAGCATGTAGATAGGTAAGTTGGTTGCATGTAGATAGGTAAGTTGGTTGCATGTAGATAGGTAAGTTGGTTGCATGTAGATAGGTAAGTTGGTTGCATGTAGATAGGTAAGCTGGTTGCATGCAGATAGGTAAGTTGGTTGCATGTAGATAGGTAAGTTGGTTGCATGTAGATAGGTAAGTTGGTTGCATGTAGATAGGTAAGTTGGTTGCATGTAGATAGGTAAGTTGGTTGCATGTAGATAGGTAAGTTGGTTGCATATATATATAGGTAAGTTGGTTGCATGTAGATAGGTAAGCTGGTTGCATGCAGATAGGTAAGTTGGTTGCATGTAGATAGGTAAGTTGGTTGCATGTAGATAGGTAAGTTGGTTGCCTGTAGATATGTAAGTTGGTTGCCTGTAGATAGGTAAGTTGGTTGCCTGTAGATAGGTAAGTTGGTTGCCTGTAGATAGGTAAGTTGATTGCCTGTAGATAGGTAAGTTGGTTGCATGTAGATAGGTAAGTTGGTTGCATGTAGATAGGTAAGTTGGTTGCATGTAGATAGGTAAGTTGGTTGCATGTAGATATGTAAGTTGGTTGCATGTAGATAGGTAAGTTGGTTGCATGTAGATAGGTAAGTTGGTTGTATGAAGATAGGTAGGTTGGTTGCATGTAGATAGGTATGTTGGTTGCATGTAGATAGGTAAGTTGGTTGCATGTAGATAGGTAAGTTTGTTGCATGTAGATAGGTACGTTGGTTGCATGTAGATCGGTAAGTTGGTTGCATGTAGATAGGTAGGTTGGTTGCATGTAGATAGGTAAGTTGGTTGCCTGTAGATAGGTAGGTTGGTTGCATGTAGATAGGTAAGTTGGTTGCCTGTAGATAGGTAAGTTGGTTGCATGTAGATAGGTAAGTTGGTTGCATGTAGATAGGTAAGTTTGTTGCATGTAGATAGGTACGTTGGTTGCATGTAGATCGGTACGTTGGTTGCATGTAGATAGGTAGGTTGGTTGCATGTAGATAGGTAAGTTGGTTGCCTGTAGATAGGTAGGTTGGTTGCATGTAGATAGGTAAGTTGGTTGCCTGTAGATAGGTAAGTTGGTTGCATGTAGATAGGTAAGCAGGTTGGTTGGTAGGCAGATAGCTAGGTTAAGTTGTTGGTTGATAAATAGGTAGGTAGGTTAACTGGTTATTTTCTCTGGTAGGTGGGTAGGTTGGTTGGCTGGTTACTCTGGTTAGTTGCTGAATTGGTTGTTGTTTGGCTGATTAGTTTGATTCGTTGCTTGGTTCGTTGTGAATTATCCGGAATATTGTGAGTTTTAACTCTTAAGTTCAATACAATATCTATCAAGTCATCTGAACTCCGAAAAGAGCTGGCTTGCATCTGTCGGAATGAGATTTGCGTAGAGACTTTTCTCCCAGCCAGAAACCAAAGTACCATCTCCGCGGATATTGTGTAACAGGGCTCTTCTTCACTTCTCAGAAATCAACGTAGTATGCATGACCAGTACTGAATCCGCACTTATATGGAGATAACACCAGAATGAGAAAGAAAGCAGATCACGCTAGCACACACAAGAAGGCTAGAGTAAGCCCGGATAGGTAAATGTTGCCTTTATGGATGTTAGGTGCTTCATTGTTTGTAGATTCCTACCAAGTGTTCAGAGGGAATTCTAGAAGTTAAGATCCTTTACAAACGACGGCGATACCAGCGACGAAGCAACTTCGTGGAATCTCTGGCGTTAATAGCGATGCAATGCAGAAACTAGCAGGAGACAACAGCTACCATTAGCGAAGCATGTCTAGAATGTTATACAGCCACCAAGGTGGATTAACTTGGTAATGAATACTTCACTAAATAATAATATATGATTGAAGCATGCATCTGGTATTCATGGAACGGAAGGTAGCAGAAGCCTCCTATGGTTTCCTGTAGACTCGCGATGTATTTGATCCGTTCGGTCGTTAATTTTACCACATAATAAAATGGATAAATAGGAAGCCATAATAACACAGGAATAAGGGATTTCGAGACAGAGGTGAGTAATGTAAGGAAGACATGGCTGGTGCTGTGGCGGGAGTTAGTTGGGGACCGATGCTCGATTGGCTCCAGACAAGGTCGAAGATGAAGACAAATGGTCATTTTTATTTGCAGTCAACATCTTTTTGTTTTCTTTCTTTTTAACATGTCTTCAGAAACAGCTATGCTGAAATACGTCATGGACACTGAAAAGGTGTGTGCGAAAAGTGGAAACAGGAAAGTTGGATGTGAAAAGTGTGGACGGTGAATTTGAATGAAAAACATGGGAACAGGGAATTCGGATGAAAAATGTGGGAACACAATAGTTGGATGAGCAACATGAAAACAGGATAGTTGGACGTGAAACGTGGTAGCAAGAAGAAAAGTTGGATGTGAAAAGTGGCAACAGGGAATTTAGGTGGGAAAAGCGGAAACAGGAAAGTTGGATGCAAAAATCGCCAGGCGAAGACCTACAGAGAAGATGCTTGACAGTAATACATCGTGGCATGAAAGGAAATATGTAGCAGAAATAACTGGCAGTATATGGGAAAGGCGGCTGTGGAAACATATAACTACCAACATCATAAGGCAAGGTGTAAATGAAGAAGATGAATTGTGAGTATGATGTTAACATTACATTGCTGATGACGCTTTTACGTGTGATAATTCTATATGTTATTATAATAACGCAACTGCTTTGTATAATAAGTGTGAATAATAAATATAGAAATGTTTCTCATGAAGGGGATTGACATAATAGATGAAGTATATTTTTATGTTGAAGGGAAACAAAGTTGAATACAATTTTATGACGGAAAACCTGCCCTGGATGATGGTCTCTGCTCTGCTGGGAACATCTTTCGTAGCACTTCTCGGCTTCATGGTCTGTCGATATGCCAGACCAGTCTGCTCTAAACCGGCTCCAGAAAGGTAAGCAACAACACTCTTAAATGGCCCTATCATAGGCCATGATGCGCACTGGGTGTATGGCAAATTAATGTAAAGAATCTCTTTACCACCTTGAGGAGTATTTGGGTATATATTAAAGTAATGTAAAGAATCGTTTTACTGCCTTGAATGCACGAGGAATAGGTGGCCAGTATTTCCCTCTCTTAGCGGACGACGAGTGCAGACATCGAGCCCTCGCCTAACCTCGCTCATGACATTATCAGCGAATGAATCAATAAAAAACGGGAAGAAAACTTCCTCATCTTCTTCTGCGTTCATCCGGGGTGTATTTTTTTTTTAGACGCAATTGCGTTGTGCCTGTTTACTTGCGCCTTTAGGCCGACACATCCGACTTCTGACAGTAAGCTTTACTACAAGTAACAAAATGGACGTTGGTTCAAAAGCCTTCGTCATCACAAACCGATACAACTACATGAACAACACTGCATGAAAATATAAATAGAAAGGTTACTTACATGGATCCTTGAACTGTATCTGGTGGGAGTCTCCGTGGCGAAGTGGTCAAGTAGTTTGCGGATCGAATCCATGGGCACTGGACAGGTAGGCGAGCGTCTGGCTATTACACTGCCGCTGCTTCCCGCTCTAGTGCGAGAATTCTATAATTCTCCGCGATTCCCCACATAAAACACATTCAGCTACGCGTTGTGTCTTCAAACAATGAAGCTTTAGCTACTAAGTCGAGTGCGTGGAGCGACACTGTGAGCTGTGAATTTCGTGTGGAGTGATTTTACATCTGTCCGCGGTTGTTTGTAGCGTAAACTGCATGTTCAGAAAAATGGTGGCCGGCCGATCGCTGAACTGGGTTGCCTTATACAGTAATGTGACTGTGACTGCTGGTATTCTAGTGACTTTAGCTTCCATCGGCGACGAACTGCGTTTTTCGAGACGGACTTTTGTGTTGGCATCCTGACAGCTGCATTATGCGTAGTATACCTGTACAAGCTGTTGGTTTGTCGAGACTCCTGTTTGTTCCACTTTTCACTTGAGGCAGTGAGGAACATTATTGTGATATTCATTGGCACAGGAACGGAGCATAATGGGGCGATTCACTGCTATGAAATTGGAACCGCGACTGACTAACTAGCAGAATACCAAGAAATAGATGGATAGATTCTATCTAGGGTACACTACTTGTATAGTACTCAACACAGCAAAGTTAACATTCTTGGCGCGAGACTGATAACTTCAACGGTTCGAAGCGCCATTTATCGCAATTTGATTCTGACTCATCCTACAAGTGTTGCTTCTTGCCGGATGGTCATGTGATCAAATTACCATCGATCCAGAATATTTAAAACAAAACTTATCTTGACTCTCAAGTCTACCCAGTTTAATAATGCATGTCAGACAATCATCCAGGAAGTAAATGCGGCCAGTGTTATATTCATCACATTACCTTTAAAGTATCGATTGGTATATACTGGGTGTATTTTTAATGACTGTGGGGTTTCTAAAATATTTCCGTTCCAATTTTTGTATTTACCTTTTATGTTGCATGAGTTCACAGAGGGTGAATACAAAATTTGGAACGGCAATATTTTTAAAAAGCCCACAGTCATTTACAATACACTCTGTCCAAATAAGGCGCTAACATTATACTTTATACACGTTTTGCATTTACCTCTTCTTCTTTGTACATCTCAGATGTCAACCTGAATGTATTTAAAGAAAGCAGCAGTCAACTTGAGAATGTTGATATCTCCTTGAGTTTGTCCTCAAATAGTGCTGGTGACGGTCAAAATCAGGTCCTCTGTTCTGCCTATGTAGGACATTTCTGCAATAGATGTTTAGCTGTCACTTTACCAGTTCCACCAGCCGTTACATTCATCCTTATCTCTTGTCTTTTATTTATTGAACCAGTGATGTTCCAGCCTGTTGTGTCCTGTGCAAAGCCTAAGGATTGTTATTCATTTCAGTTGAGTCGGTAAAATGCATAATGTTTCTGTGACTTGGGTGCTCTGATTCCAACTTGGTTTTACAAGTAATTTTTATAAACCTCTTTGCCTCATTTAGGTTTTGTCTATATCAGGTTCAGATAGTCATTCGCCCTGCTCTGCCTGTCTGTCATCCTCTTCATTTTCATGTATATTTGCTATGTGATGGGATGCGTTGTATTAAAACTCTTTTGGATTTATGATATATCCCATGGAAAGTTGCTCTTAGGTCTGCTAGTTCTGCTCTGTGTTTACTATTTGACATTAAGGCAGTTGACTTTACATCCATAAAGAGCGTTATGTGTTCCTCTTAATTTTCTGTGTCAACATTATTTCTGCGGCAGTTCGCAGGGCCTCTACTTCTGCTATAAAGTTGCTTTTGTTTTACATTTGACAGGATTTCATTGGTGAAGCCTACACAGCCGGTGAAGACCCAGCCAGAACCTCACTCAAACTTTACATCACCTAAACAAGACAGTTTACCTGTGCACCACAACACCAGTCCAGTCGTGTAAGTATCTGCTTTTGTGTGTATAATAAACAATACATTTTTCATCCCGAGAACACACAATAAAAACAAACTCGTATACATATCGGACTAGGGCAGCAGTCCACATAAACAAAATAATTAATGTAGGGAAGGTATGTGAAAATAATGTAATAATATAATACAAACTAAGACGCATATCACTGACGTACGTAAAAATAACACAACACACATGCCAGACGTTTCGGTAGTCACGACCTTTGTCAAATACAAAACAAACATGTATATAATACAATTTATATTTTTTTTTTCTATCTACGTTTACTCACTTTGAACTCAAGCGTTGTCCATACACGCACTACTACTTCTAGTGTACTGAACTGATTTCTCCGAGTGGTGTTTAGCTTTCCCTATTACCAATGTCCCTCGCCATCAGGCGAACCCACTCCGACTTCAGAGGTACTTGCAATTTTCGTCCAACAAGTCAAGCACGAAAAGTCAGCATGTTAGTCCGACCGGTGACCGGTATAGGGATTGAACCCGTTACCTCGGCATCAGCACACGTGATGTTTAAGAACAAGAGCTTTTATCTATTCAACCATGCTGATCTCAGACAATTAATTCGAAATTAAAACACAATAAATATCATTGACATATTTACAAATGGAAAAGTGAAGGACGAGTACATGACAACCCTGGATAGTCGAGAGTTATCACACTGGGGTGGATTCGTATTTTTAAAATCGATCCAACAGAAAAGGAAATGACTTGGGAAGTAAAGGTGGCCATAATCATACCTACTTCATAACCCGCGAGTGCCGACTGGTTGATAACCATGTGGTTCTGGCAAAATATGCTCAATGCGCCTTATGGCGTATAACAAGGATCTTCACGTTTATAAATATTAGGGACGTCCATTTGAAACTCGTTCAAATGGCTTTAATACAAAAGCATGAAAGAAACATTAACAGGTGTGGTAGAATTAAACAAAGCATTCATTTTGAATTAAATATGCACCATGGGTTGGTCAGAAGAAGTCGCGGTAGGCATTCAGGCAAGAATCACATTGCTTAGGTAGGCAGCGAATGCCGTCCGCAAAATCGGATTATGGTTGCTCGCTGAACCAAGTGTTTACCGCATTCATTACGTCTGCATTTATGTGAAATCGTTGCCCTTTGAGAGCTGTTTTAGAGATCCGAACAAGTGAAAATCACATGGTGACAAATCAGGACTATAGGCTGGATGTTGCAGAATTTCCCACTTCTTCCTTGCTAATGCTTCCTTGCTAATGCTTTGCACCATGCCGACGAGCATTATCGTGCGACAAAATCACACCGCGAGAAAGTATGCCGGGTCGTTTATTCTTGATGGCTTTTGCAGCTTGTCTAGTGTTTGCAAGTAGTAGGTAGAGTTGATATTGACACCAGATTCTTTAAAGTCGGCGAACAATAGCCCTTCATGGTTAAAAAAAAAAAAAAAAAATGCGTTCAGCATAACCTTACCAGCGAAAATCTGTAACTTGAAATTTTTGGCTTTTGGTGATCCAGCATGCTTTCATAGCATGCTTTCTCTTTTGCTGCTCGGCTCAAAGTAGTGACACCATGTTTCATCGCCTGCCACTATGCGGAAGAGAAATGCATCACCCTCCACTCTGTAACGCAACAAGTGGTTTAAACACCATCCCATGCGTTCCTCTTTTTGGTGGTCGGTCAACATCCGTGGTACCCACTGTTAACACACTTTCCGATATTGCAGTTCGTTACGAACGACCCTTTGAATTGTCCCAATTTTAACATCAAATTCTTTCGCTAGCGAACGTATGCTTCGACAACGGTTCATCTGTAATGCTGCATCAATTTTGGCGATGTTTTTTTTTGTTGTTGCAACAATATGCGCTTGACTCGGCCGTCGAAGATCTGTCGTGAACTGACGTCCTTTCCGAAACATTTGTGCCCAGTCTGTCACTGTTGTCTTTGACACGCATTTGTTACCGTACGCTGCCTGCATTCTTCGATGAATGTCAACTGGTCTACATCCTTCAAATGAAAGAAACTGAATCACCGCTCTTTGAGCTTCTTTGGACGGATTTTGTATCAACCCGGCCATTTTCTTAACGGTCAAAAACAGAACCTATGCATCATGGGACGCTAACCACTTGCTCTTTTATTCATTGGTCAGTACTTATCACATGACTATGACATGATCATGTTCAACGTACGCAATTACGCGCGGTGCGGCACGAACGGATTTCAAATGAACGCCCCTGATATCTATACATAGCAGTTTGTGGAGAGGCATGATCGCTCACGCCAGCCTGTAAGGCACTGGATGATGATGATGATGATGATGCTGATGATGATGATGATGATGATGATGATGATGATGATGATGATGATGATGATGATGATGATGATGATGGTGATGATGATGATGATGATGATGAAAAACAGTTATAAAACACTCGCAGTGGACAGCAGCAATGATCATGAAACAGAGAAATGGTGTGTCTAGTTTACTTCTCATGGTTGCTTCACGGACGTCTATAGCCTACCTCTTCTAATATTAGACAAGTTAGAATTTCATAACAGTGAATTCAAACAAGAAGCCATTACCAATATATTGCACTATGTCTTGCAGCGAATTATGCCAGGCACGAAATCGTGCAATATATTGTTTATGGCATCCGTGGTTACATTAGCATCCCTGTCGCACACCTCTCTTAATAGGCTGATATTGACAATCCTTATGGCGGCTTATTGTTTCCAATATATGTCTTTTATGAGTCTAGGGTCTTTCCCATCAATTTATAGATCTTCATCGTGTTGACATGTCTTACTTTATCGAAAGCCTTTGTGTGGTCAAACAGTAGGTTTTTGTTTACTTCTATAGCACGTTCAATTAATGTTCTCAGTATATACACAGCATTTACTGTACCTCTACTGTACCTTCTACGAACCCATATTGTTCTTCTCCTATTTCAGATTGTATTTTCTTCATAACTCTTTGCATGATAATTCTTAGCAAAATCTTCGTGATGTGGCTCATTATACTAATTGTTCGATGTTGATCACATTCCAAGGCTCTTGATTTCTTCGGGATTGCAATATATACAGAATTACATAATTCATGACGTATATCTTCAATATCATATATTGTGTTCAACAGTCTGGGGGCCTGATCAATTCCATATTCTTCTGTGGCATTGATCATTTCTGTGATGTCTGGACCTGGGGTTTGCCAGTTTTCATATGGTTAAGAGCATTCTGAATGTCCATCTTCAAAATCGTTGGTCCTTCATTATTATTCCGAATATCGTGTATCATCATAAAGATCTTTCACATAATCTGACCACGCATGTAAAATCTTATCTTTTTCTATTATAATTTTGCCATCCTAAGTTTTTAGGCAACCCGTTGATTTGTATGTGTGTGTTTATTATTATTATTATTATTATTATTATTATTATTATTATTATTATTATTATTATTATTATTATACTCATTGTTTAAAGCTGCCCATGAAGAATAAACTGATCTTGTTGTTTATCGAGAGACCCTTGTAAAATGTTACAAATATCCCTGCGCGCTTCCAGAGTTGAAAAAATAAATCTAGATAGCTTACAGAGTAACTTTAAAGTTAGTTTCATATCCTTTACAGGACGTCGCAGTCAACCCTAGCTTTTTTGTGGCTTCTTGTGATGTCTTCGCAAGTTTACGTTTATTAGTTTGCCATTGCATTCTGAATGACCAGCAATCATACCATTTTTTTTAAAAAACCAACTCAAGGCAGTCTGCTGCAAAATCGTCGTCAGCTGTGTTTTGAGCACGATTTGCGGTATTCTGAAATGCTGTAGTTGACTACGACGTCATGAAAAGAATATGCAACTAACTTTGATTAATGATCTTAAAGCACCCGCATTGCTTGTTTGTTTTATTCTCCGTCAACAGTATTCTCAACATTCTTCTCAACCCCACATCTACATTGCCTCTAGTTTCCTTACTATACCAACACGCATTGTCCTTCATTCGCATCCAGACAATAGAACAGGCCATACAACTTTCCAGAAAGCAATCTCTTACACTACCTTAACTGATTAATTTCCATGGGATGATTAATCATCTTAAATGACTTCCTGCATCTGCCATAGGCTTATATATTGCATATATAAATGTTGTCATTGTGTGATGATAATACAACATGTCTGCTACCATATTAACAACTTTTATGCCATAACTGTGACACACCCCTACTTCCAATATTGTGCCATTCATGTCTGTTTGATCCAACTCAATTTTTTTTTTTTTATTGGCATTGACTCTGTTAAGCAATACCTTTCTATTTCAGCAATGGTGGTTCAGGGCCGTCCAAGCCATTTAACTTTTGGTCTACAAGTAAGCTATAATTTTCTACACTAACTGCTATCTTAAGTTATACTGACAATTTTATTTCGAACCACGATTATTCATTTAAGGGAAGCTGAGTCTCAAAGACAACTTATCACAAACATCAGAAAGGGGCGGTCATCGTTTTTTTGTTTGTTTGGGGCCACGTTATGAGAAGATAAAAACTGGAACATGTAACAACCAGAAAGATTTGCGGAAAGAGAGATAGAGGAAGGCAGCGTGAGAAGATTCTTGACAGTCTTGTGGTCATGACACGGAAGGGAGTCAACACATGAATCGATCCATGACGTCGGAAATCGTAATTTGTGGAGAAGTATGATCACCTACGCCAGCCGGCAAAGCACTGGATGATAATGCTAGCAATGACATGAACGCGGTCGATGGAAGGTTCAACGCCTGTGCTCGACTTTCGCTATGGGAGTAAAAGACTGGCTACGTGTTCCCCCGTGGACTCAGGCCTACACAATGTCAAGGTTCTAACACTTCACATACCAACATCTGCGTAGGCTACTTTTATTTCCCAAACATGTCCTGATGCCCATTTTAGTCAGCAACGACCTGTCATTTGTTTTTCCTTTTTTTTTTTTTTTTAAATCCGCCTGGTTAGAATCTCAGAACTGAGAGGGAAGACCAGGAGAACTTTAAATCAGATAGTAGTATGACTCTTTGCTGGCTGTTGAACGAGGGTACGGAGCATGCCACGGCTCAGCTTGTATATATGATTTTTTCTTCTTGTATTTATATTTGTTGCTGGAACTGCAGCTGAACTCTGTAGTTTTATTTTGGTGTTTGTTAATGAAGTCATTGTTGCTGTCCTACGGAGCATGATGGAGTCACACATAGCTGACATCGTCGTCGCCGACTGATAGTGTCATTTGGAGTTTATATAATTCATTTCAATTACATGTGTGACTTCTTTCTCTTGAGCCCAGCTCCATAAACCGCACCTCTCTGATGTTACCCTCTCAGTATTACACTTGATTATGTGAAACTGTCATTCTTTACTTCGGAGCACACTCACACTGTACACAAGTAGATCGCAGAGCTTGATACTCAACTCAGATCAATTTGTCCACAATGTATTGACTAAACACAAAATACACTTCGTTCATACTAGCGCAATTACTCAACATTACGAATTAACAAAACTACTTAACAAACACAATTCCTAACAACATGTTAGTAACGGTGCAATTTGTGGCTGTGCTATTTGAACCAAAGAACCAGGTCCAGACTTGACCATGGTTCTCGCCCAACTGATTGTCACGAAGAGACCTTGTCTCCTCGCTTACGATCGCCTTGCCGTCCTCATGCCAGGCGTGAATCTGCGAACCGCCCGAGCTTCTCGCCGAATTGCGTGAAGCTCTATCTTCTATCAGTTCACATTTCTATGACCTAACATAGGATAATGGCAGAGCACATACCCGGTATGGGAATGTCCCGAGTGTAGTGATGTCGGTTCTTAACTCAACTAAACTCAACTCAACTCAACTCAACTCAAGTGAAGAAAGTCGGACCCATGACCACCGGGTCGATATGCTAGATAGTGCATAAATAAACACACTGTATTGTTTGGCACACACAGAAGTAGAAGAAAGAAATAGAGATTAGAGGGCGCACTAGACAACATAAAAATTGGAAGCTATAGTTACCGACCGGGATTCCCCAATTGATGTTTCTGTGTTGCCAGTTCATTACCGCGGTTCTTCATGTACAAATATAACATTAAAAAACACCAAAAAAAAAAAAAAACAACTGTACTATCTCAAGTAATGCTTTATTATCAAGCATACGTTGTAAACCATTCTTTTTGCTTGTTTGTCAACAGTGACATAGGCTGCTTAGCAACAAATGATGCCCTCACTAAAGTCATGCCTGAAAGATTGTAATACAACATGAGCCAACCCAAAGACAAGATAAAAAGAAAGATTGTATAACACTTTGAGCCGGGCCAAAATGGAGACAAAACGAAAGATTGTATCGAACTACGAGCCGGCCCAAATTCAAGACAAACAAATATAAATTCGAAAACTTGAAGAACAGACCGATTCATTGTCAGTATTAAGACAGTTCATAAATAAAGACACACGTATTGTTTGGCACTCATAGAAGTAGGGAACACATATTACACATAAATATTAATTGGGGCACCCTTTGAGGCCACTACTTAAGTATTTACTTGTGTATTTATTTATGAACTGTCTTACTTAGTGGCCTCAAAAGGTTCCCAGTTGATACCGTTGTCAGTGCTAGCCTGTCTGATGACAGGGCAGAGAGGGGTCAGCGCAATATAAACACGTTACAACTTGAAATGGACCTCATCAGACATTACCCTGTCCAATGTTTATGTCGTTGGACGATTAAGAACTTTCGAAATGAGATGAGACACACGTTTCTCAACATTGACAAGGCGGCCACATACACGCATATTGAAAGACGCAAGATCAAATGGTTTGGCCATCTCGCTAGAATGCAACACCATCAACTACCAGCACGGGCCCTACATTACAGACGATCAGCTACGAGAGAAGATAATGGATTGATGACATCACAGACATTGTACAACCACACGTAATAACACTATCTAGTGCCACACATCTGGCGCTGGAGCGCCAACTAATCCTCCCCACGACGCTTGACGGCAAAAGTGCAAGATA
>OY992895.1:51690295-51732795 GCA_963921405.1 Cepaea hortensis | reverse complement strand
ATGGTGAATGCTTTCCTTATGAATATTAATAAAAAAGAAAAAGAAAACGGACCGTGGGAACACATCTTTACAGGAACACAATAATAAGTGACAATAGTCGCTGCCGCCGTAAATTCTTTATCGACAAACACGTTTTTTTTTTTCCTTTTTCAGTAGTGAACATGGCCATTGCATTTATTATTCATCTAAGTGCTCTTCAGCACAAATAAAACAGTATTTATACATACCTTTATCAACATCATCATCATCATCATCATCATCATCATCATCATCATCAAGTGCCTTGCTATATGATCTAGGCATTGATATTCTTTACCAATCTGGGCCCTTGTGGCATGATGTCTTCAGACGTTCGCATCCCCAGTCCATTTACATTTCTCAATACTCAGTAGTTAACCACGTAAGCCGTCGTGATACCCTAACTAAAAATAGAATCGTAGATTCTAGATCGAGGGAGGGTAGATGAATGGTGGGGACTAAATTTGATTGGGTAACCCTTGGGCTGGTAACGCTCCTTAATACATAATTAGCCCGCCAGTCGAAGCCTTTATTCCATCCCGTAAGGACATGTTCAAGATGCAGTGGTAAAATTTGCCCAAAAGCATTCTTTGGGAGGTGGTCATCTGCACTCCAGGTACCTAAATCATTTAATATGTTATGTGTAAACCTGATGAAGTGAGAGAGAGACGAATGGCCGAGTATTTTCTTGAGAAAATGTAAAAAGAAGACAGGAATTCGTTGTACAGTGACTCTAAAACTGCCGCTCAAAACCTGTCATGTCTACCGCAGTGAAACATTCTTACCATGTCTATTGTCTGTCTGATTTGATGATTTGCATATGCTTATGACTGTAAACCACGCTCAATGCATATGGCAAAACCTTTGTGCGCTCTGAACATTCGTTGAGTGCCTATCATGACCATTCTTAACCAAACTGTACATCATTGGCAGTTATGTTTCAGAATGTGTGATGCTATATACTGCATGTAATTTCTCCCTTATAATGGCTGAGAATGTTTGAGTGAATGAGATGGTAATTATATAATTAACTTCTCATATTTGTAAAAGTAAAGACACTTATCAAATCCATGTTTGCAGGACTGCATTGCACTGTAGAAATTAACCTAGTGTCTGTCAGATGAATACATGGGAAGGCTCATGCTAGTTGTCAGGGAAAATTCATGTTTTTTTTCATTATGTGTATTCCACATGTGAAAGCATTTCTAGTGCATGATTTCTGCCATACAATGCCTACTTCTTGGTGCTTAATCACACTGTCTGTTCTCATGGTACACCGGTCCCTGTGATCTACTCATTGTGAGAATTTACAAGATAATTGTGTGAAGCTGCCTCTGATTAGGAGTATGTGCCTATGACTTCACGGTTTTGGGGATGAACCTGGAGAAAGGATATCACCCCAAACCCCCAAATAAAATTGCACTTCATCATCAGTGAGAGGCGGGTGTTCGAATATCACACTCCCCTTTCCCCTCCCATTCCTCTCTGAATCTGTGATGGTACTGTATAACTGTGACAATGGTTCAATAGATGTAAAACACATGTTGTGCCTGTGTTTATTAACAGAGAATGAGGAAGATGGAGGAGGCCCTTTTCAATCACCAGGACAACTCCAGGGGAAGTCCTGAGCTCTAGCTTCAACTCCAGCTGAAAAGTCAGACTCCAAAAAGACCAAAATGAACAACAGGTTGCAAAGATTCAGCCTGAATCCACTAATTCTGGCCTATACAGATGGCACTGAAGAAAAGTCTTTCTTAAAAGCCTAAGACAGGGATACTCTCCAATTTTGTAAAAGCTCCAGGCTATATCTTCAAGATAAATTCAAGAAGAAACCTTAAGACGAGAGATCACCTGGTCTTCAGCATGTCACTACTGGCTAAGAGTGGACATTAAAGGTGCACTTGGAGCTGACCCTATCACAGCTTAATATTAATAATGGCTGAAAGCTGAAGGAGCAGAAGTTAATAAATAGAGCAAATTCACAAAATGGATTGGTGTTAAGTCGGTGTGGTGATTCAGTTCCATCAGAAATCTTAGGAGTGATAGACTGTGAAGAAAGACAGCTGGGACATATTGTTTCTTTTTAGATCTTCCTCCACTGGAAAAGCAAAAGAACAGTCTTGGGTGTCAACTTCATGAACAGTCAAATTTAGGTGAGATAGACAGAAAGAAGAATGCTAGGACATATTGTTTCTTTTTAGATGAACAGTCCTAAGTGTCAACTTCATGAACTCACCAGTGAAAAGATAGAGCTTTAAAATTTCTTTCAAGATTGTGACAGCAGGGAATAGCCTGAATAGGAAAACCATCATGGGGAGAACTGTAACCTGAGCTGTCCAACACCATCATAGGTGCTAAAAGGATGAAACAGACCAGTGGAGCAGAACGTCCCTATGCTTGCCCCAATTTATGGCTTATCTTGTGTTTCCCTCAGTAACAGTCGAAGAAAGGATTTAAGTCTAAAGTGTGGTGTAGGATAACCTATGGTGTAGAGATGTGAAGGAGGAGAGTTTATTTAGATTGATGTTTCTGTGGGGATATTGAGTGATGTGTTTGGGTTTTCATAGATAATGTCACTATAATTTGCATATAAACATATTTGAGATGTAAATTGTTGGCAGAATATGAAGCCTGAGTCTTCACTTGACCTCATCAGACATTAATAAATGATTAGTAGTAAGAAAACAGTTTTTTTGAGATACATGTCTCTGTGATTGTCTTGTACATTGTTGAGAAAGAAATGTCCAACTGGTGTCAAGCATCTTCATGGTGACTGTTACTCTACTGTTGCTGTTGGTTACAGAGATTGTGAAAGTCTGTGTGGTTGTTGTCAAGAATCTTCCATGATGTATGACTTGTCTAACCTGTTGGTGTGATCATTCTTTGTGAATGTTTGTCCAACTGTTGTCAAGATCTTCTCATGTTGTCTTGTTCAACCAGTGTAAAATACAGTTGTTGTTGTTTATGTTCACTACAATGGTACAATTGTCAATGTGATCATTTGTCCAAGTGTCTTGTGTCACTTGAAATAAGTAATGAGATCAAAAATGAGGTTGGCGACGAGAGCACAGTCAGCTGGAAGATGAGAGAACTGCTTTCATTGGTTACTGTGGCTAACTGCCAAGATCTCTATATATATATATGGCCTAGAAGAGAAATCATCTATAAATAATTCTGTGTAGAACTTAACTTAGGTCTAATTTCTCACAGTGGGGGTACTCGGTGAGCCAAAATTCTGAATGGTTTCTCTACAAGGGTTATGCGAGAATGACTATCAATACCTCTAGACAACACTTGCTGTTACTAACCTGTATCTTTTATAGAGAGATATACTTTATAGAACTTCACTCATTGGGAACTTCTGTAATTCTCTATAAACCCACAAAAAAACCTCACAGCCCTCAATGTTCTGGATCAATTCTACTGATGATGTTCCTCCATGCCACTGTCTTAGACCATCCAGCATCATTCCTCTCGTTCTGTCTCTTCTTATATCGATCTCTGCAGCTATCGCGTTGTTCTCAAAGGCATCTCTTCTCATTTTATTTCAAAAGACACGGTTTTTCGCTTTCTTATTCCGGGTGTTTGTAAAGTCTCTCTACACTTTGTATGTAGAACATATTAGTAAAGGGAAGTACACAATGTCATAAGAGAATGTGCTAAAACATTCATCAAACTTAGTTACAATAGCCACTGCTATGGTCTAACGTTGTTTTGGGGAAGCTGGAAAGTATCAATGAAGTATTAATTGTTTTGAGTGCCCAGAATTACTCCAGCAGTTAACAGCCATTCGCTGCATATTGCTACTATATGGACTGTGGGGCACATTTTTGATGACATCATGTACTTCATTTTTCAAATGTGGTCTACATACAAAGTGTAGTGAGACTTTACAAACACCATGTAGTTGAGTATAATGTTCTACTTCCATTATCCTCTCCCAGACAATTCTTGCTAGTTTATCAAGCAATCCAAGGCAATCTTAACATTCGTCTCAGAAAATGCATGCCTACTGCCTCAAAGCTTTACCTAAACGACGTGTTTCTGTAACGAGGCACTGTAGTCTTCAGGAGGAGACAGGCTCTAATCCCGGTTGAGTTGAGTTGAGTTGAGTCACATCACAGCACTCGGGTCATTCCCATACGTGCTCATTCCTCATCTTCAATAGTCAGGGAATTATTCAAAAAAAAAAAAAAAACAACAACAACAACCAAAGGTACCAATAGCAGTCTGATTATGAATCTGTCTGGCGTTTCCACCGAGTCATGAGTGTTGGCCAGACCCTCTGGTCACTCCTTGCAGCACCATACTCTCCAAGTCATGGTGATCTATATGTTCTTCTGCATGACACACGGTTCTCATGGTACACGACCACATTCTGCCTTATCATGCACCAAAACCACACCAAGGAGTTCAGACCCAGCCAATCTGTCCGCCTGCTCGTTTCCCGCCACACCAGCGTGTTCTAGTGAAGCGGAGGGAATCCAACCACGGATATCTATTTTTGATTGTTGAATGGAAGTCTGCCACTCTGCTCGAAGCCTGTCTTTGCCTTTCTCATCATACTTGTGAGGCCGTTACAATCAAGTCATGGATGTGCTCGTTATTCTCCAGCAGCGGAATACTACCTTGAATTCCCCCACCTCCATTCTCAAACTATATGTTGTGGTATTATATGCCAGGCTCTCCTGCACCCAACTCTGCCCACTATTCTTCGCGAGGAACCCACCAGGCACCCCTTTTACCTCTTAGGACGAAGCCATCCTACGTAGATGAATTCTTCTGCGCCTCAGAACAGGACACAATAGATTACGCAACCACATGTATACAAAATTCAAGATTGGTGACTCAGCCATGTGCACATGTGGTTTGGCGTCGCAGACAGCAGAGCACATACTCCAGGATTGCCCAAACTACAACATATCCAGGCGAACCTTCTGGCCTAGAGAGACAACAGTGGAAGATAAACTCTATGGACCGCTGAATGAACTAAAAAAGACTGTTGGATTCATACAAGAGACAACATTGCAGTTATAAGCATATTTCAGGCGAACGAAAGAAGAAGAAGAATACATCGCCTGGTCGCAAATAGTCGTGGATCAATTGTTACGCCATACATTCTGCGCCGTTTGCCGGCCCAAACCTGCATTCCCGATCCAAGTTATTATGACCCTTCACAGGTCTGACTTTTCCTCTGGCATTCTAATCCCGATATGGCCATTATATTATATCTTTCGATTTTTCGCCGCGAACGCTAACAAGACAAGTCACATGAACAAGTCAAGAAGCCTGATTCGGGGAAAAATGGCACGTTGCAAGAACACCAAAAGACACGTAGCCACCAAAACGTGCAGCGTGTGAGCTGATAAGAAGACGAGCGGAGAGAATCTACATGCGAGCTGCAGCAAACAACAAGAGCCTCAAGCAACCTCTAACGAAGCTACCACGAGGAAGGACGACGACAACCCACCACAAACAAGAGCCAAACCTACTGAGAAGCAGAGGGAGGAGAAAGACACTAGAGTCGGAAACAGCGACTCACTGACAAGCAAGTTGGTTGTCAAGCGTATCCAAGTGGAGCTATCAGACGAAGAAATCCTGAAGCAGCTTCGAGAAGGGAATCTCCACATCCGATTCTTGAAGGCGGAGCGGCTCCTCGCCTACTCCAAGATACCTACAACCTTGGCAGTGGTGACGTCAGAGGGCAGCGAGATGCCAACCACAGTATCAATCAACAAGAAAATACAACAACCAGAGAGATTCATCCCAAGAGTCAATCAATGTTCCAGATGCCAGAGGGCCGGCCACAGCAGAGCAGCATTTCGCAGTAAGAAGGTACTGCCGGTACTGCGCCGATCACCACGCCTTTAAGGAGTGTCCGCTGACCAAGCTAGACACTGACTTCCGAGCACCCAACTACAAAAGAAAGTGCGCCAACTGCCTGGGCAAGCATGGAGCAAGATATTTAGTCTTTTTTTTTTTTTTTAAACGTTTATTTCATACAAATCAATGTATATTTACAAGGCGTAATGTGTGTTTCTTTTGTTTGTGTATATTACAGAGCGTTGCCGTTTGTAAGATATTTAGTCTGTCCGTACCTTCAAAGACACAGAGACGTCTTAAAGTTCGCCATCACCACAAAGACACCACATAAGGACGCAATGCGGAGGTGAGAGACAGCCATGGGTATATCACAAGCTGAAAGAGATCAACTGCAAAACCAGATAGACGAGTTAAAGAAGCAAGTCAAGGCACTGCTGGCACCGACTCCGACCAGCGACAATGAGAAACTGCTGGCTGAAATAAAGGAGATCCATCAAAACATCAAGCAAGAAGTGGAACACATGGCACGGATTAAGAAGGAGAACGAAGAAATCCTACAAACCATTAAATCAGAACGAGAACTACAAAAAGCTGAAATGGAACTTTTTCCAAAACAAACCAACAGAAGCCATACAAGAAACCACAGAGAAACTGCAAGATGAAAACCAAGAGACCGGGCCTGAACCGCAAGCTAAAGCCAGCAGCCCAATCACGACGCCCGAGACATACAAGGGGAAACCAATATCCCGCCAGACATCCGAAGAAAATCGAGATGAGCACCCTGATGACGGCACGGAGAGGCCCCGGGGACCTACCTTGGAGGAGCTACTAGAATCGGCAAGATTGGAGGAACTCAGGTGCCAGGAATTCTGAAGGCGCTGGGACGAAAAGGAAAAAAAAGAAGCCTAAGAAACTCAGGAGACCGGTAGAATACCCAGATAGACGCTATGACCCTGAGGACGGACCCGGCTACACGTACTATATAGAACACGGAAAGATGATCCCATGGCTGACCACAGAGGAAGAAATCGAAAGGCAACAGAAACTCAGCATCGAAAGTGAAAAAGGTGCAAGGAGGAAAATGAAATCAACGAAAAGCACCTACAGAAAATACACAACAAAGGAGGCAAAAAGACCAAATAAAAAGTCCTTATAAGGACTGCACCCAGCCAAGCCAGACGAGCCAGGAGCCTGCACCAACAAAGAAAACCACAAGAGGAGACGGGCACAAAGGATAGCCGCCGACCAACCCCTCCCCCCCCCCCAGCTGACGTCACATACACAAACGCTTATGTAACCGGTCCGAGGGAGGACTCACTCGTAAGAGCGCACAAGACAAGAAACAGGGCTAAAAACCCACATAAACCACGGCTCTCAACAATAACCACCGCTGAGGAAGCAGGCTGGGCGAGACCGAATTTGAATTTTTTTTTTTTTTAAATTGGAAATATAAACTATTATACTGGAGATCAAGGTTAAGGGAAAGCGAGCAAGAGGTAGACAACGATACATGTGGGAAGATAACATCAAGAGATGGACGAACATCAGCCTGACAGAATGTACAGTCAAAGTGAGAGACAAACTGTGTTGGAGATCCATTGTAGTCAACCTTCGTTGTGGAGCCGGCACCTTATTGAATGGCCTCAAGAGTTCCCCGGTTCCAAATTTTCAGCAGTCTAATAGTATTTTCCAAAATTGAAGATGTTCTATTTACAACCGGCGAGCGAACAGAAACGAGAAACCAGATTGTCATATCCTGTGTATGAGATTCAGATAACGCATTGCATTAGTTATTCGTTCTGAGTTAACATACACTTAACAACGAGATTCATTCCAGTTTGTCCTATGGCCAGTAATCCAGTGGTACAGTATGTTGTCGTTAGAGGTGACTTAATGTCCAAATTGTCGTGGCCGTTGGGCGCAGTCGTAGCTCAGGCCTGCCACGCAAGTACCTCGGTCGTTCACTTGTTTTACAAAGACAACCTGACACAGGAGTACCTCAGGGATCTGGATAGAATGCACAAGATTGTCCTAGAGGTGAGAAGCGTGTCTTCAATATACTGTGAATCAAAATCATCATGTGTCATGCCGATATGCGTGCGACAATCATAAGCTTTGATCGCCATACTCCATAGCACAGATCACCAGCCAGATGCAGATGAGATGATGGCTAAGAACTAGTATTAATAATACAATTTTAAAGTATTAAATTTGAGTATTTACTAATGAGACCACCACAGATAGATGGGCATTGAAAAACCAAATATAATGATACCCCAAATGACGGCTGTATGTCAATTCTAAGTGGAGATATTCACATTTGAGTGTAGGTGTCTCGTCTGGGACTAAACCGCTTGTCATGAATCCTGTGATTTTGGAACTCTTCAGTGTGTCTCAGTATGTCCACGCTATGAGTCCATGCAAGATTGTCTCAAACGGCTCATAGACGGATATGAAAACTGACTTCAAAATTATGTTCCGTCATGTTAAAAAAATAGTAAAAGTATACAAATAAATTATTAATAATCTTTAAACTTGTATTTTCTTTAACTTTAGTAGTTCAAATTGCACATTTTGAGCTGGTCCGATTGATATTCACGTTGGCCACCATCTTGAATTTCCATTCACAAAGACGAAACATGTCAGCAGAAATAATTTTTTTTTAACCACTGGCCTTGACATAATTCTAAAATGCATCTAAAATTAATCTGTGATTTCTAAGAACTGTGCTACAAAATAAAATTATTTTCTTTGTGGCAAATAATGAAATTTATTTAAAAGCCATAATAATTTAAACCAATCGTTGTGCACGGAATATTAGACTAACCTTTTCTGCAGAACCTAAGATGGTGTCTGTTATTCTTACATAATATTTGAATGAATGAATGACACAGTAAGCATGAATGGTCTTTACAGTAGCCATTTTTGGGGGCACAATGGATCAGGTCGGGGTGGTGCAGTATATCACTTCCGTTTTTAGTTCGGATTGCGGCATGGCTAGCATACCTACTAGTAAGAAGTGGTTAAGCTGCTTGCCTCACGCCCTGAAGGTTGTGGGTTGGATTCCGGATCTATTGTTTGGGTCACAATTGCAGTTTTCCTGGACACATCTGGGAGTCGCACGATGTTGCGACACCTGGTGTTGTGATGCATTGGGCAGGCCGTCCTGCGGAAAAATACAGAGCTGTATGGGATAAAACGTGGTGCAGTGAAGTTACTCGTCTCACCTTTAAACCATATTTTAACGAGTCTTAAATCGGGTCTGTTTTCTTGCCCTGATTATGCCATATAATGTAGCCAAGCCTGGTAATTCCATCACATTGTGAATCAACCCTTTGTTTTGCAAGTTGTTTAATAAACATGAATATGTCGCCTCTCTAAGCTAGAAAATGAGGACATTTGAATTGAAAAATGAGGCCTTTTGTCGGGGACATCTTTCCCTTTTATACCAAACCAGAACACACCTTAACGTTATCTTATGGTATTTTAGAAATACCCTTCCCCTTTGATAACAGTTTATCATATTTCTGATAATATGGTATTTATTTAAATTATGCGTTCACTGGCATACTAATAACTTGTTAAATATGTTAATTGATTATGTCAGATTTCATAAATTAACATAATTCACTCATACCATTCTTATTTTAATTGCTTAACTATCTTAAACCTACCGGCTACATGGCAAAGGGGTTACGGATGCAGTTAGTAATCCCGCATACCCGCGTTCGAAATACAGCTGCTGGCGATTTGGCAGCAGACTACCTTGTGTTAGTTTATTTCGAAATGGTATGGGTGTCTGTCGTACAGAAAGCAATGGCAAACTACTGAACGTAAACTTGCCAAGAGATCACAACAGCAAAATGTGCTGATGTTGACTGTGACATCCTGTAAAGGATATGCAACTAACTTTTAATCTTCTTCTGCGTTCATCCGGAGTTTTTTTTTGAACGTGATTGCTTTGTGCCTGTTTACAGCAGAGCTGCATTGTTGCACCGTTAGGCCGACACAGACTTCTGCAGGCATTTGTTGACCAGGTTAACCTTCCCGGGGACTTTTAATCTTAATCCTGCAGACAAAAGGGTAAACCTAAAAGATTTATTTCTGAAATGAATTTTTAAAAAAACTTAATATTTCTTATGACACTTTATCTGCATTTGTCTGCATTCTTTCATATTTTTCAACTGATGCAGTTTCTCTCAATAAATCTGGATTCCTGGGTAAATATGAGTGGAAATCTGTACATAGCATACCACTGAACTTGAATTTCTGAAGTATTAACCCCTTCATTGAATCAGTAGTAATATATCTTATATCCCTAGACAACTGCATCTCCATAACTTAAATAAGTCTTTCAACAAATGCCTTATGCAGTATATAAAAGAAAAACATTGAGTAATCACTAACAGTACCAAGAAGAACTCTTCATTCTGACACTGGCTAAAAGAATTAGCTCATGTTGTATTACAAGGAAAAGAGACATCAATATCCCTCATTACTGCTACACATTTTTGTTTTAAAATGACACAGTTAGTCAAAACATTTCACATCATCTACACACACTCCTTTGATTTAAAGGTACCTAGTTGTGGAAACCATACTCCCATTCATCTGGCTCTCTTGAAGACATCCACCTGAATGAAGACACTTCTTCCATAGCTTCAGCCACACATCTAGGTATTCCTTACATGAGGTACACAAATTCTGGATATCTGTTTAGAAAACTTCACATTTATTGTATCTCCTTCTTCCTTTCTCTTCTCCAACATTTCCTTACTTCTGAGGAAAATAAATTGGCATCTACTTCTTTCTGCTGGAATATTCAGATTTTCAAACTTTAAGAGCCAACATTCCAGACATTAAAAAAATTTATAAAGTCTTACCGGACAGTCAGTTTGCATATAAAAATGAGGGCATGTCTGGAAAAAGTGAGGAAGTTAGCAGTCCTACACATATTGGATGCCCTCATTGGATATTGATATCCATATTGGATATGTCGTTGATGTGATGTAGTTTAATAAAGATTCAATTTGGCAAGTCTCTAAGTTTGTTGCATAACCATTATAGAATGATGCAGTCAACCCCATAATTTGTTGGCAGTCTGTGATTTCATGGCAATTTTACGTTCAGTAATTTGCCATTGCTTTCTGAACAACTGACACTCATAACATTGTATGAAAACCAGCGCAGAGAGGGAGATCTCTGAACGTTGTAACAACTATCAGACCATGCATTGTCGATCTTTGGGCCAGCACAACAGGCTTTTGGTCTAGGCCTGAGCATGGGTTTTCCAAGTTGCTGCAGTGAAGCGCTGTCATCATTTGGAGGTGACAGGTTTGAATCCTGGTCAGTAACAATAGCGTTCCATTGTTATGTTGTCTAGTGTGTCCCCTAGTCTCTAATTCTTTCCCCTTGTTCTGTAGTTAAGTAGTTCATATAAATTGACCATATTTGCTTCGTTTGACTGTCACATGTCAAGTAACACCAGTTAGCCATGCACACAAGCAACTTTGCAAGTATGTGCCATATCCAGGTTGTATATGGAAATAACATTTGTTCTTTTAAATACATCATATGGTGTAATTGATCGAGGAGTGTATTCTGCACTGCTATTTTGCATATAGTTGATCAGAATAAGGGTAACTGCAGTAAAGCTTAAAAAGGCAATGAATGAATCACCAAAAAACGAAAAGTATATTGTGAGCTTTACTAAGACACAATTACAAGAAACAATGTGGACATTGCGGCTAAAGCCTTCATCAGCACAGAACAAACACAAACAGACACACAACTACACGAGAAACACTACATGAAAATACAAAGGTTATTTATCTGAATCCTGGTTTGGTCGAATGGGCCTTAAGCGCATACCGTTTGATGTGAATGGAAAGAACCGGATGTATTCCAATGTATACATTTGGTTCTTTCCATTCACATCAAATGGTAAGCGCTTAAGGTGCATTCGACCAAATCAGGATTCAGATAAGTAACCTTTGTATTTTCATGTAGTGTTTCTTGTGTAGTTATGTGTTTGTTTTGTGCTGACGAAGGCTTTGGTCGCAACATCAATAATGTTTCTTGTAATCATGTTCTAGTAAAGCTCACAATATACTTCTCGTTTTTTGGTGCTTCATATTTTGCGTATATTATATTATGTGTACATTGTCACTGGTACTGGTACCAGGTCGAATTGACAGATGATATTTTATTACATTGTGCTTCTAACAAGGCACAACAACTACTACCCATGATGGTAGTCAATGTTACACCTCTCCGTAGCACAAAGTCAGTATCACTGTCTGTCAGTTATTTCCCTATCTCCTGAGTTGGTAGTTGTATACTTGTTCTTTCTTGTTTTCTATAAACAAGAATTGCCTTTCAGCAAGAGCTTTCTCGACAGAGCCTTTGTGTTGGCTGAGTTGGTGGTTAGTAGATACTCTAGAAGACATGACTTTATGCTCTTTAAGTCTGTTACATTAGCATTCAGGTCATTTCAGCCCTGAGAAAGAGCAATGTTGGTTTAGAGATTTTCCTTCAGATCTGGTGCCAAAGTGATTTCTGTATGGCGAAGGGGTTATGGACGCAGTTTGTATCCCTGCAGACCACGTTCGAAACACAGCTGCGGGTGATTTGGCAGAGACCGTATGTGTTCGTTTTTTACGAAATTGTATGGGTGCAGGTTGTTCATAAAGCTATGGCAAACTACTGGATGTAAACTTGCCAAGAAATTAGAAGCAGCAGGAAAATGCTGGGGTTGACTGCGACATCCTGTAAAGTATATGTAACTATGTCATCACTATGCCTTCCCAAACAAACATACAGACAATTCAGATTTAAAATTAAATATCTGAAACTGAAAGAAACCTCACTACCAACTCTTCTGATTTGTTGTCATCTCTTTGCTCCCCAGGCCAAGGACGAGGATAGCCTCAATAAGCTGTCAGAGGTTCTCAAGGCAGGAAAAATTGACCACAAGCTGTGGATAGAGCAACCAGAAAATATCCCCACCTGCCTGGCAGTCAAGCCATACAAGAAACAGGATGTACAGACATTTTTTAAACAATTTAAGCTATTAAAATAGTGTAGTGACTTTAAGGAGCATGACTTGTTTGGCTGTGTGCAGATTAAATGTGATGTCAATTTGTAGTATTAAAATGTTTGAAAGCAATGTCAGGTGTCATCTCCACAATGAAGGCTGGCTGCAATGGACCTCCGATACTCTATCTCTCACCCTTGCCATACATTCCGATACTCTACTATTACCCTTGTCATACACTCCGATACTCTACCTCTTACCTTTGTCGTACACTCTGATACTGTACCTCTTACCTTTGTTGTACACTCTGATACTCTACCTCTTACCTTAGTCGTACACTCTGATACTCTACCTCTTACCTTTGTTATATACTCTGATACTCTACCTCTTACCCTTGTACACTCCGATACTCTACATCTTACCCTTGTTGTACACTCTGATACTCATACCCTTGTACACTCCAAGACTCTATACTCTACCTCTTACCTTTGTCATATACTCTGATACTCTACCTCTTACCCTTGTACACTCCGATACTCTACATCTTACCCTTGTCGTCCACTCTGATACTCTATCTTATACCCGTGTACACTCCAAGACTCTACATCTTACCCTTGTCATATACACTCTGATACTCTACCTCTTACCTTTGTTGTACACTCTGATACTCAATCTCTTACCCTCGTACGCTCTGATACTCTATCTTATACACTTGTCGTACACTCTCACATACTGCTTCTCATCCATCTCTTGATGTTATATTCCCACTTGTATCGCTGTCTACCTCTTGCTTGCCAGCCTTCAACTCTTCCCTCCAGTATGGGTTTGTTTGTTTTACAAGAGTGCTTTGCGTTTTTTAATAATGTTTTACTTGTCTCTGTTTTAGGTGTTTCACCAGCTCTCATTTCATTTCTAACCTCTTCAGAACATCTATTTGATTGTTTTTATTTCCTTGTACATATCACAGCTCTGCTGTCCACAACAAAAATATATTTGGCGAACAAAGAAGAATTGAAGTGTCTGTGAAGTAATATATATCCTCCTGTATACGGACATCTCCAGTAATTGAAATTGAGTTGTCACTTACTTATTTGCTGTCCAGAATTTTACATCACATGACTTCCGGTCCAGCATGGACGATAGCGGTTGAGCTGTTCAGGTCTCAGGAGTGTTGATGCTTGTGGCTATGGTTTGCTTTCACATTTTCGTCATGTTGGACTGGTAGTGCATGGTTCCATTGCCCAGCAACTGAGTTAAGTGTGTGGCAAGACACTGAGCTGTGGATTTCCTGTGGAGTGCTTTTACATCTGGACATGGTTGTTTGTGTTCTGAACTGCATGTTCAGAAAAATGGTGGCTGGCCGGTTGCTGAACTAATTATGTTTGCCTAATGCAGTACTGTGTGGCTGCTGGTTTTCTAGTGACTGCCGCCTCCATTGACGATGAACTGTATTTATTGTGGCAGCATTTTGTGTTGACATTCTGGCAGCGGCAGCCTTATACATGTATACCTGTGCAGGCTGTTGGTTTATCAAGACTCCTGTCTGTTTCGCTTTTCACATGGGGCAGTGAGGAGCATTTTGTGTGATAATCACTGGCACAGGAATGGAGCCTTATGGGGCGACCCCTTGCCGTGATGTTGGAACCGCGACTAACTAACTAACTTGCGCCACATATTAGTGTAGAATATATATTTTTGTAAACATGTCCTGAAGCAAGTCTGTGGATCTGTGGTGTGATAGGGCCATCCCATTTTGAAATCTGAATGCTCGGAGGAATAGATGATCAGTCTTATTCTCACTTAGCGAGACAACGAACACAGGTGTCACATCCTCATGGGACCATGCTCATGTCATCAGCACAGCTCCCTAACAAATTCACCAATGCACCCACTGCTGAATATACAGTGTGTGTAGAACTAATTTGAAAGAATTCTTTCTTCCGTTGCTAACATCATTTTGTTTGGAGTGCATAGAATTACTCCAGCAGACGACAGTAATTCGCTGCATATTGTTTAAAAATGGACTGTGGAGCACATTTTTTGATGACATCATGTACTTCATTTTTCATATTTGTTCTCCATACAAAGTGTAGTGAGACTTTACAAACATCCTATGTATAACATTTGACAATTCTCATTATTAATGTTATTTATCTCTCTAGATGTTAATATTATTTACATATTCTTGGAAATATTTACAACCATTATTATTTTCCTTTTTATTTCCCTTCTGTCATTATTGACCATGTATATCCAAGATAGAAGAAATTTATTACTTGGTTTTATTGTCTACTGTGATTCTTCTTACTTCTTCCTTATTTGTCTTGAAAGGAAAATTGTTGTATGGTGAATTAGAAATTAAATGTATGCTTGAATTAGAAAAACCCAAGAAAGAGCTCTTTATGATGATGGCACAGAAGTTTAACATGTCACAAATGTTTGTCACAGACAACCAACGTATAGAGCCATACAAATACCCCTTCTCTCCCCCCCCCCCCCCCCCCCCCCAACTGAATTCTGAATTTGAATCCAAAGCTGTTCAAGTCTTGAAGTCAGCATCATACTTTGAAGGACACCACATCCCCTTCTGGAGTTACTAGCACTGTTTATGAAGGATCCATTGTAGCTCAACGGCTAGACACTTACCTGCTGGCTCTGTGGTCGTGTGTTTGAATGCTGAATGATGCAGATTTTCATTTCAATTAATCTGAGCTCCCAAATCGACCCACAAATAGGTATCAGAAAATATTCTGCGAAGTAAGGCGGCTTGAGTGATATTGACCACATAAGCACACATATTACAAATCTAAGACTAGCATCTTTACATACTACAACTAACATACAGGGTGTATTTTTCATGATTGTGGGGCTTTTGAAAATATTGCCATTCCAAATTTTGTATTCACCCTCTGTGAACTCATGGAACAAAAGGTAAATAAAAACTTGGAACAGCAGTATTTTCAAAAACCCCCACAGTCATTAAATATTCACCCTATACTACATAGACCTCAAATCATGTAAACAGTTCCTGTGCTGTTTATTACATCAAGTCCCATTCTCTTGTAGCCAGTCATCATCATAATTACCAAGGTAAGTTAATAAGTAAGTCACAAATGGCTGTAGAAAAATAACTAACTATGACAACAACTTGAAACCAGTTTATTTTTATACATACATTGTCCCTTTATTTCTCAACATAATTTCCACCAACATTGATGCACTTATCTCATCGTTTTATCAGTCCTCCCAAACCAGATGCATAGAACTGCATGCTTTGTATTCTAAACTATGTGTTAACTTCACATTCAACTTCGGCGTCATTCGCAAAATGTCTCCCGCCAAGGTGGGTTGTCAGTGTTTATGCTGACAAATTTTTGTCCCGTAAAGCGGTGCATAGCTGGGTAGAAAAAGTTATGAGGGTGAGTCAATAAGTAAGTCACAGAGTTCTGTGGGATGGCCGGTAAATGAAAACAAAGCACGCAGTTCTATGCAGTTTGGGAGGACTGATAAAACTATGGGATAAGTGCATCAATGTTGGTGGAAATTATGTTGAGAAATAAAGGGACAATGTGTGTATAAAAATAAACTGGTTTCAAGTTGTTCTCATGTGTAGTTATTTTTCTACAGCCATTTGTGACTTACTTATTAACTTACTCTCGTATCATCATGTAGACCAGTGTTTCCCAACGTGGGGCCCATGCCCCACAGGGGGGCAATTCGATTGTTAAGGGGGGCAATTCGAAAATGGAAGAAATCGGCTGAATATAACAAAACGGGGAGACTTGAGACTGAAGTTAACTAAATTGGAACCTGACATAAGATCTCTTTGCAGCAAGCATCAAGCGCAAGGATCTCACTAAATTTAAATAATAAATAATTACTAATAATTAAAATAATATTGAAAAATCTTTCATTAAAATTATTTTGTACTTGAATTTCAGTTCTCCATTATATGTTTTGAAAATTTACTTACTGTGTTTGCTCAATAATTTCCTAGTGATTTCTTCCTAAAACCTATCATTCAAGTTTCTTTAGTGAACATTTCAATTTTTGAATATTAAAAATAATGTATATGTTGAGGGGAGGGGGGCAATATGAATTTTAGAAAGGCTTAAGTGGGGCATGGTACAAAAAAGGTTGGGAAACACTGATGTAGACGGTTCTGCAGGACGTCGCTCTCATACAGGCTGTGGAAACATGTGTCAATCCTTGGCCATTTCTCTCGCCTCATGCCCCCCAACCCCCACGGTGTCTGCAGTGTTCTTGAACCATCTTATTGCTGGTTGACCCCTGCCTACTCTTTCCAAGCCACCGTGGCATTTAATTTGGCCAAAGTGTTTCAGTTTCTGAGACATCAAGCTGTTTATGAGCCTGTCTTCTTCGATATTCAGATCTTGTAGAATGTTGGTGTTTTTACTTCTTCTTGATCCAGGATAATGTAAGAACTTTTCTGTAACATTTAAGCACAAAAGTCCCAATGTTCTTCTTTTGTTATTGCGAAATGGGCCAGGAACTCATGAACCACATCCGTATGTTGTCACAGGACACATGCATGTTCTCATTAAATGTACATGACCTACTTAGCTGATGTTGTGCCAGATACCCGTTGTACTGTTGAACCTCTGCATTGCAATGGCCAGTCTCAGTCTGACCTCTTCTGAAAATCCTCCTTTGTTGATTATGAACCCAAGGTGTTCAAATTTGACATTTTCCATTTCGTAACCGGTATCTTCTTCTTCTGCGTTCATCCGGATTTTTTTTCCGGATGTGACTGCGTTGTGCCTGTTTACAGCAGAGCTGCGTTCTTGCGCCGTTAGGCCGACACATCCGACTTCTGCGGGCATTTGTTGACCGGGTTAACCTTCCCGGGGTAACCGGTATTATTTGTTATACGTTCTCAAATACCTATTTTCGTCTTATTATGCTCAATCCAGCTTTATGGGTGCCAATCATCTAATATTACTGCGCATAAGCTGAGATGCAGTTCACTGTAAAAATATAACCTTATCTGTGTAACACAACTTCGGCATCACTACAATGCGGCAAATATATTCAAGGGTAAATAACTTGAGTAAATTTTCCTTAAGGTTTTGTAACTAGTAATCCCCCTTACCACGCAATTGGTAATCCCGGGCCGTCTTGCGGGCCGTCTTGCGTTGGTTTTCATTCATTGATATGAGTGCCGGTCGTTCAAAAAGCAATGGCAAACTATTGAACGTAAACTTGCCAAGAAGTCACAATCAATAAATGCTGGAGTTGACTGCTTAAGAGTCGACAGGGTCGACTTCATTGCACCGGGTTTTATCCCGTATGGCTCAGTCTTTTTCCGCAACGTGGAAAGCGTCGCACAGAGCACGAACTTCGTAGCGCCAGCGATGACCCTCATGAGTCTAAAATAAAATTGCACTCGTAAACCGAAGGATGCCGCCCGGAATCGAATCCACAACCTTCGGAGCCTGAGGCAGACAAGTGGAGTTGACTGCGACGTCCTGTAAAGGATATGCAACTAACTTTTTTTTTAAACCACACTTAACACAGACTAGGGTCGCTCACAAATACGTAAGTGTGTGCATTTGTATGGTGACCTTCAATTCTGGATTTGTAGTAAAAGTATCAAGATCTTTCAAGTATCACTTTTCCGACGCCTTGTAGCATACTGTCTGCTTCATCGGCTGCCTGTCCTCTCCCAATGGATAGTATGACCTCAACCAACTGACCTCCAGACCTTGTAGACTTACTCGTGCTTGGTTGGATTCTGCAACCGAAATTGTCTTCGTAATGAGGTAGTCATCTCTCACACCAAACCTCCTTTGTCGTCTCTTACGACACGCATGGTATCCTACAGTTTTACTAGTGTTTGCTTCCTTATGAGTTCCCTGACACATGGGCGTGGGTATATAGTGCTAGCAGCATACTTGTATAGATCGGCACTCTATGGGTTGTGTGGACACGATCACGCCTGTTGCCTTTACTTCCCAAAACATTTTAAGGTACCTATGCTAGGCTGGGTCAGCCTGGTAGCTCTTGTCAATTTAAAACATAAATCTTCGCCTCAACGCGATTCACAATCTGGCATACTGCTGTCGATACACAGCTGCGGGTGATTTAGACGCGGACCCTCTGCGCTGATTTCCATACACTGGTGTGAGAGTCGGTCGGTTAGAAAGCAATGGCAACCTTCATTTATTGGTTCAATAGCAAGTCCCTTGCAGAACTTCACTCCCATAACAACCTTCCGGCAAACGTCTATATCATAAGCATAAACAATATAAAATGACACAAAGTAGTGCAGCTTTACATAACAGAGTTAAGACACATATAGAACGTTGCGGCGATTAGCCTTCATCAGCAAACAAACACATTCACAAACACAACATTCAGTCAAGGAGAACTCCTGTGACTACATTAGAGGGTGACGACAGGACGAGAGGAACAAATGCATGGAAAAATAGAAGCAATGAAGAGAAAATGAGAATAGAAAAAAATGTTAAATGAAAAGAATGTTAGTTGAAGAAAATGTTTAATAGAAGAAAATGTTTAATAGAAGAAATGTTAATAGCGGAAAAATGTTAATAGAGAAAAAAACCTGCATACTCACCTCACGAACGGATCTGTAAGTGTCTATTAACATTTTTCCTCTATTAACATTTCTTCTGTTAAACATTTTCTTCAACTAACATTCTTTTCATTTAAAATTTTTTTCTATTCTCATTTTCTCTTCATTGCTTCTATTTTTCCATGCATTTGTTCCTGTCGTCACCCTCTAATGTAGTCACAGGAGTTCTCCTTGACTGTATGTTGTGTTTGTGAATGTGTTTGTTTGCTGATGAAGGCTAATCGCCGCAACGTTCTATATGTGTCTTAACTCTGTTGTGTAAAGCTGCACTACTTTGTGTCATTTTATATTGTTTACACTTTCACAGCTTTACCGCAGTTCCACCTAATTTTATATCATAAGCAAGATGTCCCGCGTCCGATACACCTATTTGGACATCATCCGCCACATCCTGCACCCATCTTCTCTTTGGCCTCTCTTCCCGGGCATATATCCTTCCATTATTGTTCTCTCCAAACTTTCATGACGTTTCAAGTAACTAAAATATTTCAATTTCTTTTGTTTTATAGTCTTTAGTAGCCAATCAATCAATCATGTGCCATGCCGGAAAACGTGAGCGGTCATGACTCGCCATTTCACTCGATCACTAGAGTCGTGGATCAGCTCAGTGTTCCTGTCTCTACCATGCCATGTGGCCAAGCCATCCAGGTATTTTCTTCTCGGTCTTCCCCTTGGTCTGTTCCCTTCGATCTTGCCAGTTGTCACCAAGTTCTCCAAACCATTTCTTTTCATAACATGTCCACAAAATTTTGACTGTCTACGTCTAATTTATCTAATCTGTTTACGATGTTCATTTGTCTCCTGTAGTACTTGGTCATTGGTTTTTCTGTCTGTCCATGGTATTCTTTGCATTTTCCTCAGAAACCACATTTCTGCAGCCATCAGATGTTTTTCAGCTTGACTGCTCATTGTCCAAGTTTCACATTCATACAAAAGAACAGGCTCTATGCCCCTGAACACTCTTTTTCTCGTTTCAATTGACATCTTTTTATTGGTCAGTATGTTTTTAATCTTGCTAAAGGCTACTTTCGCCATGGCGATTCTTGTTCTAATCTCTTCAAGGCATCTCCCATCAGATGTAATGACTGTTCCAAGATAATTGTATCGATTCACTTGTTGAAGAATATTCCCATTTACTTGTGTATTACACTAGCTGCCCGGCCCGGCTTCGCCCAGGCTCTGGCGGGGATCTATCTATCTATGTATCTATCTATGTATCTATCTATCTATCTATGTATCTATCTATGTATCTATGTATGTATGTATGTATCTATCTATCTATCTATCTATCTATCTATCTATCTATCTATCTATCTATCTATCTATCTATCTATCTATCTATCTGTCTGTCTATCTATCTGTCTGTCTGTCTGTCTGTCTGTCTGCTTGTCTGTCTGTCTGACCCGGCCCGGCTTCGCCCAGTCCCTGGCGGGGATCTATCTATCTATCTATCTGTCTGTCTGTCTGACCCGGCCCGGCTTCGCTCAGCTCCTGGCGGGGATCTATCTATCTGTCTGTCTGTCTGCTTGTCTGTCTGTCTGTCTGACCCGGCCCGGTTTCGCCCAGCTCCTGGCGGGGAGCGTCTCATAAAATTCATATAAGTAGTCATTATACATTCAAATACATTCTCTAAGCGTACAGAGTATGCGTTCGGCCCCTGGGCCCTCGCAGCTAATTTATTGGTTGCAGCTAGAAAATTTTATTTAATGTTAGGATTATTTAGTTTTTTAAATGTTGTTGTATAATTTTTCAGTTATGGTCGAACACCAAATTTGATGTCTAATGTAGTGCTTTTTGATAAACAATATTTTTTGTTTTTCTGTCTGGTGCGTACACAAATAAATCCGAAGGTTTTCCAACGCGTGAGCAGGCCACATATAGCTGTCCATGTGTGAAGCACGGATTTTCCAAATTTAGTCCACACACTTGTAGCGATTGTCCCTGTGCTTTGTTGATCGTCATGGCAAATGCAAGTCGCACCGGAAACTGCAGGCGTTTGAATTCGAATGGCATGTCTGTTGGAATCATTGGGATGCGAGGCAACAGTACATCAAAGGATAGACTTCTTCTTTTTTTTAGAAAAAAAAACAAACAACAACCTGCATTTTAACAGGCGTGCTGCGTGTAAGGTATGCATAAGGTATGCACACCCACAACATTGAATGAAAAATGTGATGTTGACACACACGCGGCCAACTTTTTTTTTAAAACAAAAACAAAATCAAGAATATACCCATTTAATTGTGTACTGACCTTCTCTCTGCCAATGGAACGGAAAAAAACAAATGCTTCGATTACTTCAAAAGTTCCACTCCAAAAAAAGTACAGAAATAAAATTCTAACGTATCTAATCTAAAATAAATCCATAATTTTTAATGAACACTGGTTTTTAAAACATAAAAAGATGTGTTAGAAAATTTTCACTATTTAAATAGATGCATTACTTTTATAAAAATTATGAAAATGCCTTAAAGATTATATCATTATTTATTATAACTCATATGCCTGTAAATAACTATAGACAGAAAGTTTATAAATCTGTGAAAACAATGCAACAATCTATACATAAAATAATAGTGATGTTATTAAAAGTTATGACCCTTGAAATAACTTTTCTTATGTTAAGTCCCCTTGATGGAAACGATAACTATTAGCTGCCCGGACCGGCTTCGCCCAGGCTCTGTCGGGGATCTATCTATCTATCTATCTATCTATCTATGTATCTATCTATCTATCTATCTATCTATCTATCTATCTATCTATGTATGTTCGGCCCGTTCCCGTTAAAAATATAGATAGAATAGAAGAATAGATAGAAAATATGATTGGAAGAGATCTATCTAAAGTAAACTTGGCTCCCGTTCCCGACTATCTGTCTGTCTGTCAGTCTGTCTATCTGTCTGTCTATCTGTCTGTCTGACCTAGCCCGGCTGCACCTCATTTAATTCATATAGATTTCTATAGCCAGGGGACTTAACTTAAGATATAACAATGCTACTAAAAGTTATATCCCTTTTTGTCATATATTTTTATATTTTCTTATGTTCAGTCATGTAATTACAAAATTAAATTTTAGGAAGGTAATAACTGATAGCTGATAGATAAAACTATCACAGTTGGTTGCACAGGAATGAAAGGGAAACGTGTAGAAAATTTCATCTCAATCGGTTGGACCGTTCGCGAACGCATAAAGGACGGACATACATACATACACACAACGATTTTTATATATATAGATTGTGGTATTTCGCTCTTCCTAGTGACGACCATAATCTGTCTTTTTACAATTTAATTCTAACCCCAGTTCACTGTGTGCAACAATCGCATCTACTAATTGTTGCAGATCCTGCTCATTGTCTGCAATCAACACTGTATCATCTGCATATCTAATGTTATTGATGTTTTGTCCCCTAATGTTGATTCCATTTATATCTTCTACATTTCTGAAAATATTTTCACTGTATAGGGGAAAAAAATCTGGAGACATTACACATCCATGCCTAACACCTCTCTTAATAGGCTGATATTTTCCCACTTCATTATCAATCCTTATGGCAGCTTTTTGTTTCCAATATATGTTTTTTATAAGTCTATCTTTCCCATCAATTTGTAGATCTGCAAGCATATAACCATGTTGACATGTTTAACTCTATCGAAAGCCTTTGTGTAGTCAATAAAGCAAAGATGTATATCCTTGTTTACTTCTATAGCACGTTCTATAACTGTTCGCAGCATATACGCAGCATTTACTGTACCCTTTCCTTCTACAAGCCCGCATTGTTCTTCCCCTATTTCAGGTTGTATTTTCTTCCTCACTCTGTGCATGATAATTCGTAGCAAAATCTTTGTGATGTGACTCATTATACTAATTGTTCTATGTTGATCACATTCCAAGGTTAATGATTTCTTTGGGATTGCAATAAATACAGAGTTACATAATTCAGGAGGTATATCTCCAGTATCATATAATGTGTTCAGCAGTCTGGTGACTTGATCTATTCCATATTCTTCTACAGCTTTAATCATTTCTGTTGTGATATTATCTGCACCGGGGGCCTTGTCAGCTTTCATATGTTTAAGAACATTTCGAACCTCCATCTTCAAAATTGGCGGTCCTTCATAATTAAATCGAATGTCATACTGTTTCTCTCTTTCATCATCATAAAGGTTTTTCACATAATCTGACCATACATGTAGAATCTGGTCTTTTTCTATTATGATTTTGCCATCTTTAGTTTTTAGACAGCCTGTTGGTGTACTTGTTCTTTTATTAGCAAGTTCCTGAATTCTTTTGTGCACTAATTTGGTATTTTGACTGTTGTGTTGTTTTTCAATTTATAAGCAATTTTTCTCAAGCCATGCTTCTTTTGCCTCCTTACATAATATTCTGACTTGTCTGTGAATTTCTTCATATTTGGCAGGATTATTTTTGTTGAGTCTTCTTGTTTCCATTAGTTGCAAAATTTCTTCAGTCATCCATTTCTTACGACCCACCTTCTTTAATTTTGGAATAGTCGTTTCTGCAGCCAAACTGATTGAATTCTTCAACATTTCCCATTGATAATCCACATCCTGGAATAGGATCTCTAGATCAGACAATGCGTCAAATCTGTTCTGTACTTGTATGTCGAATTTGTTTTATATTTCCTTGTCATTACTCAATGTACACAAATCATATTTAGTGTTTCCTGTTATATACTTGACTTTCTTTAACTTTATCCTCAATGTTCCTATAAGTAATCTGTGGTCACTATAACAATCAGCACTTGGAACTGTTTTTATTATTGTTAACGCATTTCTAAATCTTCTGCTAATCAGAATGTAATCAATCTGGTTTCTGGTCCTGCTATCAGGACTCCTTCATGTCCATAATCTTCTAAGGTGTTGCTTAAACCAGGTGTTTCCTACAATAATTTCATGCTCTTTTGCCCACTCTACAAGTATGTATCCTCTTTCATTTCTCTTTCCTAAACCATAGTTTTCTACTGTGCATCTATCACCTTGATTTCCTACTTTTGCATTGAATCCCCTATTATAATGTTTATTTCTGAATTTTTTTACATTTCTTTAAAGCAGACTATGTCATTATAAAATTCCTCTACACTATCTTCACTGGATACTCCTGTTGGGGCATATACTTGAATAACAATTATGCTGAAAGGTCTGCCGCTTAATTTAACTAGTAGAACTGACACGACCCAATATCCTTGAACAGACTTTGATGTTTGCCGGTCCAAGATAATTGCTACCCCCCCCCCCCCCCCCCCCCGTTTGTCGATCTTCTCCTCCAGAATAAATAATCTTAAAATCTTCATATATTTTTATGCCTGCTCCTGTCCATCTCGTTTCGCACATCCCTAAAATATTAATTTTCTCTCTTTCCATTTCTTGTTTGATGTTATCTAACTTTTCGTCGTCGTTTAACGTCCTAATATTCCATGTTGCTCATTTTAACGTCTCTGTCCTTGTCTTGCGATGATCTGTCGTTAGGCGAATCATAATGAACTAGGCACTTTTAAAGAAGGTAGTTTGCGTTGCGTTCCTTCCTGGCAGTGACCATACTGACCAGGTGACCGCAGTCATTGTCCCACTAAAGAGATCTTCTGCCTGCCGTCGCGAAACTTGAGACCGTAACCAACAACTATCTGTCGGCTGCCCTCAAAATTTCATCCACTACCTGCCTTCCGTGGCTTCTTGTGAACACTTCCAATAAACGAATACGAAATAACACCACATAATCCAAAGGAAAACACTAAACAGCGTCTCCCGAAGAATAAACGCGTCACGTCGTCGCCAATTTACCGGAAGCAGTAGCCAACCTTCTTCAATATTCAGCAGTGGCAAACTACTGAACGTATACTTGCCTAGTAAATCACAAAAAGGTCCAAGAAATGCTGGGGTTAACTGCCACTTTCTATACAGGACATACAACTTACTAACGATAAGACTTCAGACACGTGATCACCGGACTTCTAGTTGTTATATAGGGTGTATTTTTAATGACTGTGCAGTGTTTGATAATACATATTGCCGGTCCAAGTTTTATATTCACCCTCTGTAAAGTTCATGCAACATAATAGGTAAATACAAAACTTAGACCGGCAATATTTTCAATCGTGCAGTCATTAAACATATACCCTCTATCTCACTGATAGAGGGTCAGCATGTCCGAATGGATGAGAGCACTCTTTCTTAAACATCCGGTGTACTGATGCTGAGATAGGAGGTTCAACCCATACACAGCTCTGCTGGATTAAAACATTGACGTCTCGTCCTTGACTTGGGGATGCAAATTAAAAGTACCTCTGAAGTCGTGAAGGGTTCGCCTGATAGCGAGGGACACTGGTAATAGGGAAAGCTAATCCACACGCAAAAGTCAGTCCAGTGCCCTAAAAGTGATAGAACTTGTATGAACTACTCTTGAGTTCAAAGAAGCGGGGAAAAAAAAACAATTAGTCATTTTCTAGACGCAAACATCACTGTATACCTCAATTTACCGTAAACAACTATTTACTACCAAATCTCTGTCGCTAATTAAATTGGTTTTTATTTCCCAATGTTTCCTTTCCAATTAGTTTTCATAAAGATCATATCTACCCAGGTGCACGGAAGTTGCTATCATGTTTCTAGTTAGTCAACAGAGCCACACATAGACTTATATAATATGTTTTTGTTCGATTTGGTCTTGGCGTGTAGTCAAGAACTATTGTTGTAAAGATATTATTTGTAGAGGTCAGCAACCAGGCTTGTTTCACCTTGTAATTTAATTTTCGGCCTAAGGGTGTCTTCTTCTCCTCCTCCTCCTCCCCAACTTCTATTGTTGCTGCTGGTTCTGTTTCTTCTTCCACTTTTTCTTTTGCTCATAAATCCCCAATTGAAGCATAAGTCCTTGACTAAACCACGCCAAGCGGTCCTATCTGTTGCTGTCTCCTGCATCTCCCGCAATGTCCTCCCAGTATTTATCTCTATAATTATCTTCTGTATTCTCTTCTTTATCTAAGGGTAGCACTAACTGGTCGAGGCATATGTGGTTCAGGGGCCAAGGTTGTGTAGGGGTTAGTAGTGTCACCTGTCAAGACAGTCATTCGGTTTCTATCGCCATTAAGGGCATGATTATGTCTTTCAAACCTGCACGGCCCCGGGGTCTACCTAGCCGTATACAACTGGTACCAGTCAATTTTCATAATGTTCCGTGAATCACCTGGAAAAGAGTGAGGGGGAAGACAGGAACTGGCCACTGTACCCCATTGTGAATTAATTTAGTATGTGTGACAATTTAATTCTTCTCATAATAGAATGGTAGTAGTACCTCTTGTGAGATTTTCTTCACGTGTGTTTTAAATGTGATTCAGTTGTCAGAACTCTGCCTGGGAGAAAAGGCAGAAGTCGACTAGTACAAACATGAACACAAAACATGGCAGACACCTTGGGCAAGAGGCACGAGAAATGGCAAGGGGTCGAGTCTTGTCGGTGGGCCGCGATGAGACAGACATTCTGCAGTGACCTGTTACATGACGATTTTAGGCTGGGTCGAGCTTGGAGTCCAGGTCGATTTTTAAAAAAACGTGTTAATGGAGATTCAAACACGTGGCCACCATTCAAACGGGCAGGCGTGCCAGCCCTACCACTACAGCAGCTTCCGGGGAATATCTTCATGTCTGTTTATTATTTTTAAAAATTTAAATCAACAAATCATGTCAGTAGTTTAACTATATATTTTATAATTCATTATAATACGTCTTAATGTCTGTTTATTACTTTTGTAGACGAATCAACAAATTATATCTGTAGGTTAAGTATATATATATATATATGTGTGTGTGTGTGTGTGTGTGTGTGTGTGTGTGTGTGTGTGTATCAATCAATCAGGTACCGTCTCCACAATGAAGGTTGTCTGCAATGGATCTCCACACTGTCCGTCTCTCGCTTTCACTGTACATTCTGTCAGACTGATGTTCGTTCATATCTTGATGTCATCTTCGAACTTGTATCGTTGTCTACCTCTTGCTCGCTTGCCTTCAACCTTGCCCTCCAGTATAGTTTTTTTTTATAATAGTGTTATGTCTTATAACGTGGCCGAAATATTTCACTTTCTTCTTTTTTATTTCTTTCATCAACTCTCATTCATTCCCAAATTTTCCAGAACCTCTGTATTTGATTGTTCCTGTTTCAATGAAATACGACATATTCTTCTGTATATCCACATCTCCAGGTTATCTATTCGACTTTCTATATTCTTGTTCAATGTTCAGGCTTCCGCGCCATACAATAGTGATGTTTAATAATCCATTATAAATGGTATTAATGTATTCTTCTTATTTTTTTTTTTTATTTATTTATTTTTTTTTTTTTGGGATTTTCCTATCAACAAATCATATATAATCTTATTATATATTTAATAATTCATTATAAATCGTCTCATTGTCATTTTTTTTAGTTTTGTGGTAGAATCAACACATCATATATATTCAGATTATATATTTAATAATTCATTATAAATGATTTGAATGCTGTTTATTATATTTCTAGTTGAGTCAAAAAATCATATCTGTGGTCTAAGTATATATTTAACAATCCATTATAAACCGTCTTAATGTCTGTTAATTATTTTTGTAGTTGAATCAACAAATCATATATGTAGTCTAAGTATATATTTAATAATCCATTATAAATCGGTCATTGTTTCCCTCTACTTCTATTTTATTATTAGCCCTCTAATAAATCCGTCGTTTCCCCCCACATTATTTGATATTATTAGTCCTTCCCTTGTCGCACACACTGACTGCAAACAACTAATATTTACCACCATATCTATGTCGCTAATTAAACTGGTTTTTATTTCCCAGTATTACCTTACCAATTAGTCTTACCAAAGGTCAAGTTTACCTAGGTTCACCGAAGCTGCGATCATATTTGTAATTTGCCAGTAAAGCCACACGACTTATTATCGACATTTCGGTCCTGTTTGTTATCGACGTTTAGTCATGAACTATTGTTTTAAACTCAATATTTGTATAGATAATCAACCGGTCTTCTTTCACATTATACTGGCAATTCTCGCTTTAGGAGAGCACTAATTAGTAATGTGGTTCAAGGGCCGCTATGGTGAAGTGGTTGGCGGTTAGACCTGTTGCCTGCCAAGACATTGGACCGGTTTCAATCGTCAAATATGGCAGAATTATGTTTTGACCACCCAGGATGGCTCTAGAGTCTACTTTAAAAAAAAAAATAATTAGTTACATGGCCTTTACTTTTGTCTTTACATGGCCTTTTTACCATTTTGTGGCTGTTTGTTGTTTATTAGGCAAGATTGCGTTCAGTAGTTTGCCATTGCTTTCTGAACTACAAACGTTCATACCATTGCATGAAAACCAACGCATGCCGGTCTGTTTCCAAATAATCCGCAGCTGTGTTTCGAACGCGGTATGCGGGATTACTAATGGCGTTCGTAACCTCCTCATTGGCACCAGAAAATGTTCTGAATGTTTCTAGAATCGTTTGGGAGTTAAAGGGAGACGAAGGCGGGAACTGATCACTATACCACATTTCGCCGTTGCCTAGAATATGTGAATGCTTAACACTTCACATCACAAAAGTAGTATTTGTCATGGGACATTGCCTAAACATAAATGGAGACTGGGCAGGTGGACCCAACAGTTCAACCGCCCTCCTGACACAAACAAAACCAATAAACAAAGTTTATTTTCAAAGGGTAAAAAATTAGGCACGCAGGCCCGTTTTACATTCGGCCATTCCAATCACTCATCTATCGTTCATCATTGTGCATATTACATTCACATAGGGGAAAAAATATTGTCAAATGAATGTTGTAAACGTAAGCAATGCATATTACCATATTATGAGACAGGCAGGCAGGCAGCGACACATTCATAAACACATACATACAATCCTGCACACATACTTACATCACTTACCCAAACTCTCACAGTTGTGCACCGACTAGATAACACACAAAATACACACCCCCTCGCACACACATATACTTTCTCCCAATCACAAACTCACTGACAAAGGTGTATGAAACAAACATGGTCAAAAACCACTTTGAACGCCTTAAGCCACACTGGATATAAGGTGATAGACCCATATCATTATAGCCCGCCCAATCGGCTCTCCCAGGATGATGTGGTAATTTTCCCGCCGGCAGCCTTTACTTCTCAACACGTTTGCTGGTGCCCATTTTAGGCTGGGTCGACGTGGGATCCCAGGTCCATTTGAAGCATTCGAATCGAACCCCTGGCCACCGGGCCAGCAGACGAGCTTCTAGTCACTATCCAACCGCGGTCCTCCTCCTTACAAAAACCACAGGTCAAGTTCTTTCGAGCCGTTTTGACCAACGCAAATGTCAACGCAATCCAGTATTACCCAGTTGTGCAAATTAGTATCTGTATCTAAGCCATTCTGCACATTGCTCAATGGTTCAAGTTGGCTCTGTGGAGCAGAGTTTCCGAATGCAATTCGCAATCCCGCATACCGCGTTCGAAACACAGCATGCCTTCGATTTGGAAGCAGGCCGTCTTGCGTTGGTTTCCATTCAATGAAATGAGTGCCGGTCTTTCAAAAAGCCATGGCAAACTACTGAACGTAAACTTGTCAAGGAATCACAAACAGCCAATAAACACTGGAATTGACTGCGTTGTACTGTAATGCACATGCAACTAACATACATTGGAATTCTCATCGAGGCGGATGTTTATACCAAATTCTCGTGGGTTACCAGGTCGATCCGGCGTACAACGAAATGTTTGGGAGGTAAAGGCGGTGGAGGTGATACTGACCCCACCAGCCCCGGAGTGTCCATTGGTCTATAGAAATATGGCCTTAGCACCACATGTCAGATACGCCTCAAGACATGTAGAAGAGTCCTTTACTTCTTCACTTTTAGAGGTCGTTGTGGCCGGGAGGGTTACAGAGAAAGCTCCCTATAACGGTCGGTTGGACTTAAGCGTTGGCTTGTAAGTTAAGAAAACAATGACAAACCATTTAACCTATAATTGCTTAGACAATCAGCCTGGGGTTGCTCACAACGTGCTGCAAAGGACATCAACAGTTTTGTTACATCTCCACAGATGAGAAGTTGCAGTACTGATTTTGCACAACCCTCTGTGTTTTGAGCTCTGTAACAGTGTCCTTGTGGAAATGGTACTTGAGCTTCTCAGCCGCCCATTCGATTCTTGGGAAATCTGGGCCTCCTCTATACTGTATTCGAACCGTGTTCCGGTTAATCGGCTCAGCTGGCATTCCGGCATGTTATTTTTCCTTCCCTACACACGAGGCGCGTGCTGCACGTATGTCGAATCCACGACATTGCAGCTCTTCACCACAGATGAGTAACCTATACATATATATTTTCATGCATAGTTATCAGTGGTGAAGGGGTTATGGAAGCAATTCGTAATCCCGATTACCCACGTTCGAAACACAACTACGCGCGATTTGGCAGCACATCGCGTTGCGCTGGGTTTTAACGAATTGGTATGCGAGCCGGTCGTTCAGAAAGCAATGACAAACTACTGAACGTAAACTTGCCAAGCCATCAACAGCAGCAGTAAAATGCTGGGGTTGACAGCAATGTCCTGTAAAAAGGATATGTGTATGTCTCTTTGTGTGATGACGAAGGCTTTAGCCGCAACGTTCATTTTGTCATTTGTGACCGTGTTCTAGCAAGGCTTGCTGATTCTAGTTCTGTTTTCGTTAATTCACATTGTGTTCTAGCAAGGCTTGCTGATTATAGTTTTGGCTTTGTTGATTCACATTGTGTTCTAACAAGGCTTGCTGATTCTAGTTCTCGTTTTGTTGATTCACATTGTGTTCTAGCAAGGCTTGCTGATTCTAGTTCTGGCTTTGTTGATTCACAGTGTGTTTTAGCAAGGCTTGCTGATTCAATGTCTGGCTTGTTGATTCACATTGTGTTCTAGCAAGGCTTGCTGATTCTAGTTCTGTTTTCGTTGATTCACATTGTGTTCTAGCAAGGCTTGCTGATTCTAGTTTTGGTTTTGTTGATTCACAGTGTGCTCTAGCAAGGCTTGCTGATTCTAGTTCCGGCTTTGTTGATTCACATTGTGTTCTAGCAAGGCTTGCTGATTCTAGTTCTGGCTTTGTTGATTCACATTGTGTTCTAGCAAGGCTTGCTGATTCTAGTTCCGGCTTTGTTGATTCACATTGTGTTCTAGCAAGACTTGCTGATTCTAATTCCGGCTTTGTTGATTCACAGTGTGTTCTAGCAAGGCTTGCTGATTCTAGTTCCGGCTTTGTTGATTCACAGTGTGTTCTAGCAAGGCTTGCTGATTCTAATTCCGGCTTTGTTGATTCACAGTGTGTTCTAGCAAGGCTTGCTGATTCTAATTCCGGCTTTGTTGATTCACAGTGTGTTCTAGCAAGGCTTGCTGATTCTAGTTCCGGCTTTGTTGATTCACAGTGTGTTCTAGCAAGGCTTGCTGATTCTAGTTCCAGCTTTGTTGATTCACATTGTGTTCTAGCAAGGCTTGCTGATTCTAGTTCTGGTTTTGTTGATTCACATTGTGTTCTAGCAAGGCTTGCTGATTCTAGTTCTGGCTTTGTTGATTCACAGTGTGTTCTAGCAAGGCTTGCTGATTCTAGTTCTGGCTTTGTTGATTCACTTTGTGTTCTAGCAAGGCTTGCTGATTCTAGTTCCGGCTTTGTTGATTCACATTGTGTTCTAGCAAGGCTTGCTGATTCTAATTCCGGCTTTGTTGATTCACAGTGTGTTCTAGCAAGGCTTGCTGATTCTAATTCCGGCTTTGTTGATTCACAGTGTGTTCTAGCAAGGCTTGCTGATTCTAATTCCGGCTTTGTTGATTCACAGTGTGTTCTAGCAAGGCTTGCTGATTCTAGTTCCGGCTTTGTTGATTCACAGTATGTTCTAGCAAGGCTTGCTGATTCTAATTCCGGATTTGTTGATTCACAGTGTGTTCTAGCAAGGCTCGCTGATTCTAGTTCTGGCTGTTCTAGCAAGGCTTGCTGATTCTAGTTCTGGCTTTGTTGATTCACTTTGTGTTCTAGCAAGGCTTGCTGATTCTAGTTCCGGCTTTGTTGATTCACAGTGTGTTCTAGCAAGGCTTGCTGATTCTAGTTGTGGCTTTGTTGATTCACATTGTGTTCTAGCAAGGCTTTCTGATTCAATGTCTGGCTTGTTGATTCACATTGTGTTCTAGCAAGGCTTGCTGATTCTAGTTCCGGCTTTGTTGATTTACAGTGTGTTCTAGCAAGGCTTGCTGATTCTAGTTCTGGCTTTGTTGATTCACATTGTGTTCTAGCAAGGCTTGCTGATTCTAGTTCCGGCTTTGTTGATTCACATTGTGTTCTAGCAAGGCTTGCTGATTCTAGTTCCGGCTTTGTTGATTTACAGTGTGTTCTAGCAAGGCAAGCTGATTCTAGTTCCGGCTTTGTTGATTCACATTGTGTTCTAGCAAGGCTTGCTGATTCTAGTTCCGGCTTTGTTGATTCACAGTGTGTTCTAGCAAGGCTTGCTGATTCTAGTTCCGGCTTTGTTGATTCACATTGTGTTCTAGCAAGGCTTGCTGATTCTAGTTCTGGCTTTGTTGATTCACATTGTGTTCTAGCAAGGCTTGCTGATTCAATGTCTGGCTTGTTGATTCACATTGTGTTCTAGCAAGGCTTGCTGATTCTAGTTCCGGCTTTGTTGATTTACAGTTTGTTCTGGCAAGGCTTGTTGATTCTAGTTCTGGCTTTGTTGATTCACATTGTGTTCTAGCAAGGCTTACTGACTCTAGTTCCGGCTGTGTTGATTCACATTGTGTTCTAGCAATGCTTGCTGATTCCATTTCTGGCTTGTTGATTCACATTGTGCATGCCATTCTTCGCATGTTTTTGGAATATCTAAAGCTTTTGGTCAGCGCTGTGACAAAGAGGTTACTAACGCAATTCGTAATTCCGCATACCGTGCTTGAAACAGCTGCGGTGGATTTAGAAGCAGACCGCCTTTGAGCTGGGATTTCATGCAATGGTATAAGTGCCGCTGGTTCAGAAAGCAATGACTATCTACTGAATGTAAAACTTAACACGAAATCACAAACAGGCAAATAATCCTGGAGAAGATTGCGACGTCCTGTAAAGGATATGCAACGAACTGAACTAAAGTTTTAACAATTCCTTCATGCCTATCACATCTTCTGCTGTATATGTTAGGTATTAGTTAGTTAGTTAGTTAGTTAGTTAGTTAGTTAGTTAGTTAGTTAGTTAGTTAGTTAGTTAGTTAGTTAGTTACCGCAGTTCCAACTTCACGGCAAAGGGTCGCCCCATTATGCTCCGTTACTGTGCCAGTGAGTACCACACACTGCCTGACGATTTCTTTCTCACCTTGCGTCAGTGACAAAGCGGAGCGGGTGCTACAATGAGCCCATCGCCAACAGTCGATATAATGAGAATTAAATCAGAGGGTTGTGATCTTTGTAGAATATGGGATGAAATCACACTGTTATTATCTCCCTATTGTGTATTCACATCACACAGTTTTCATAGTTGTATTTGTCTTTCGTGTGTCGTTATCGTGTAGCCATTTTCTTTTGGCGAGCCAAATCAGTTTTCGTTATAGCATTGACTATTAGAATTAATATAATAGATGTCAAACAATGTTTAAATCTGTAGTGTTTGAGCTTCATTCGTACAGATCGTCAGATCAGTTGGAGGAAACTCCTTGGCAAGAGTCAACTGTTTGCTATTTTTACTTTTTATTTTGTTTGATTGTTATAATTTTATAATAATAACTTATTAACTAGGTGTGGCATCAATATATTCTTGAAAATACTTGGATATGTTTTTGTTTTGTTTTAAATACTTCCATCTTTTTATGAGCATTAATTCTGACGAAGATAAATATTTAGACAGATAAACAGACATATAGATAGGCAGATGGGCATGCGGGTAGACAGGGAGATATAGAGATAGCTAGATAGATAGACAGAAAAAAAAAACCAGACAGGCAGATAGTCTTGTCATTGGTTTTCTGTCCGTCCTTCGTATTCTGTACATTGTCATCAGAAACTTTATTTCATCTGCTATTAGATATTTCTCAGCTTGCCTGCTTACTGTTCATCTTTGATATCTATATAAAGTTATAGCTTCTGTATATCACTTCAACACAATTTTTCTCATTGCAATTAATTGCAATTATGTTTTCTATCTTGCAAAAGGACACCTTTGCCACAGCGATTCTTCTTCTAACCTCCACAATGCACTTTCCATCAGATGTTACGACTGTTCCGAGATAATTATACCCGTGTTTATTAATTGTTTTTAAAAGTATTGCTTACAAGTTTTAATTAGCAGATATACAGTGGAATGATATTGTCCATACAGCCTCATACATCGCCGTCCAAACAGCCTCATACATCGCCAACCTAACCATGTGCTGATAGAAGTACAAGAGACAAATTCACGGCTCCCTGATCGTGACGCAAACACATCTGATCACTTCAACAATGGACTTCCAGTAATAAAATTTCCTCTGGTCTCTGGGTAGTGAGATCGGACGCCCGTGTGTATTGTTGCGCACGTAAAAAATCCCTTGGCAGTTGGAAATCGAAAAAGAGTAGCCTAACGGCGCTGTCCTGGCAAAATTTCGAGTTAAAAATCTACCCAAAGTGTTTCAAGAACCTCGCCGATGCAACGGAGTTCGTGCATTGAGCTGAGTTTCTCCAGACTCAGGTTTGCGTTAGGAGGAAAACGGAGCACTTATGGGTTAAACCGTGTGCCGTGATGTTGATCAAACGACTAAACGCCTAAACTAAACTTCAACAATGAACACTCAGACAAAATGACAACTGTAACTTTAAAAACATGGTTTATGGTCATTCTCCCATCCCTCCCCCCCCCACCCCCCCCCCCCCCCCCACTCCCATATTTCTTTATGCTATTGACGTCAAATGCCCTTTTTGTGTTACGTGAGTTCCGTAATAGCCTTTTGTTCTTCTTTTCGCTTCTGTTTGAAAGCTACATCATCATCAAAATCTGTGTAGATATGTTTGGCTGCTTGAAGGGTTTCCTCTTGCCACCTTCACTTCCAGACGTTTCTTTAGTTCCTACGGTGTGTACTAACCGAAACCCCGGTTTAGAATTTCTTGTACCGATTACTGTTACCTTTGTTTGTTTTTGTTCGCTCGGTTTGAACTCAAACGTAGTCCATAATGTGCTACTACTTCTAGTGCACTAAACTGATTTTTGCTCGTGGATTAGATTTCCATATTACCAGTGTCCTTCGCCATCAGGCGAACCCAATTCGACTTCAGAGATGCTTGTAATTTACGTCCCTAAGTCTAGGACGAGAAGTCAACATTTTAGTCCAGCTGTTTAATACCATTTCTAATCAGAAGTGAAAGGGCGGTGCGGGGTGAAATAGCAAACAAAGGCGGGGGTTTTCCCCGGATAATTTTCGGATATACCCAGAAAATGAAGCAAATTGTGATCCGATAGACTTACATAGAGCGCTGTAGCTTATTTAACAGCACGAAACAGGGCACATATTGGAACTGTCTATCTCCTGGTGTATTTGAAAAGCTTATTATGTCGGCCGGACATAGAGACGATTATAATTACGCTTAAGCTGGTCATGTCGACGTTTGAGCCGTGGGACGGAGATTGAGACTCCACGTTCACACGTTTTTGACGTTAAGCTTCGAAGAAACTTGACACGGGCAACGCTAACGAAATTTGCCTGTTGATTTCAGGTTAAAAATGACAGTTTTCCCAATTATTAAGAATAAGCTGTTTCTTTGGGGAATCGATGTTTTTACACTTCTCTTCCTTCCTTAGAAGTAGAGTCGAGAGGCAGAGGCGGTGCTAAAACGGGGTGCGGTTTAGAGGACCACAAAAGGGAGCAATATCAGACTGAAGTACACCAACATTACTGTCTATTTTTGCTGTTGTTGTTGGTTGTAAATTCTCTGGGAAATAGAGTTGTAAATTTTAAGACGGATGTATTAGCGTTCAGATCACCAAAGCCCCGAAAAAGCTTACATCTGTTGGAGTGGGGAATGGGCTTAGATCTGTTGGAGTCAGAATGGGCTTACATCTGTTGGAGTGAGAATGGGCTTACATCTGTTGGAGTCAGAATGGGCTTAGATCTGTTGGAGTGAGAATGGGCTTACATCTGTTGGAGTCAGAATGGGTTTAGATCTGTTGGAGTGAGAATGGGCTTACATCTGTTGGAGTGAGAATGGGCTTAGATCTGCTGGAGTCAGAATGGGCTTACACCTGCTGGAGTGAGAATGGGCTTACATCTGTTGGAGTCAGAATGGGCTTACATCTGTTGGAGTGAGAATGGGCTTACATCTGTTGGAGTCAGAATGGGCTTACATCTGTTGGAGTGAGGATGTTGTAGAGACATTTCTTCTGTTCATTCATTGGCACCTAGCCTCTTGACAGACGATAGTTTGTGCTTCAAAAAGGCATAATAACTTTTACCCATGGCGGTAGCGAATGTGACTGTTAAGGCCTGTTTTGATATTCACTGGCACAGGAACGAAGCAAAATGGGGACAACCCGTTGCCGTGAAGTTGGAACCACTACTAACTAACTAACTAACTAATGTTCGTTCACAGTGGGTGCATGTGAACACGTGGTCATTTCCCCCATCATACACCATCTTACGTCTCACACGCTCGATATGTGGCTTATCTGCAATAATTTTCTCCTTTGTATTTATTCCATTTCTGATGTTTGCCCTCCATGCAACACGTTCAGCGGCGACTTGCTCCCAATGTGCATTATTAATGTCTGTATCAATCATGTCCCGCTTACACACATCTTTGTATCGTAGTAGAGGCCGACCCTGAGATCTCATACCCATCTGTAATTCACCAAAAAAGATGTCCTTTGGTATTTTACCATCATCAATCATCCTAAAATGTCCTATCCATCTAAGTCTACGAAGACTGAGCATGGAATAAACCGTCACACAACCTGATCTTTCCAATAATTCAGTATTTGTGATTTTGTCTTGCCACTTAATACTAAGAATTCTTCGCAGACACCGCATATGAAAGCTGTTTAAACAAGAAGAACAAGAAGAAACAAGAAGACATTTCTTCTGACCCGATACTACAGTACTATCATCACAGGGACTGTACTGTAAAGTTTCCATTCTCCTCACCAAGTTCAGAAATCACAAGTGCTAGACATTCTTATGTGCGAAGAAGGGAGGTCAACTTAGCGAATGGATAAGAGCGCTCGCTCTTAAACTTCAGGTGTGCTGATGCAGAGGTAGCGGGTTTAACCCCTTATACCGGTGAGCTCGACTGAAATGTTAACTTCTCGTCCTTGACTTGTGAACGTAAATTACAAGTACCTCTGAAGACGGAGTGGGTTCCCCTGATGGTGAGGGGCACTGGTAATAGGGAAAGCTAATCAATATGCAAAACTCAGTCCAGTGCACCAGAAGTAGTCACACGTGTATGGAATACACTTGAGTCCAAAGCGAGCGCACGAAAACTAAATATCTGCGAAAAGAAATAGAGGAAGAGCTTCTAACACGAAACACACGAAGGAGAGGAGAGGGGACAGGATAATCCCAAAACAGGAAGACCTAAAACAGGAAGACCTAAAACAGGAAGACCTAAAACAGGAAGAACTAAAACAGGAAGACCTAAAACAGGAAGACCTAAAACACACAAAGAAGTGGAGCGTTGCCAAGAAAGACCTAAACAGGAAGACCTAAAACACACGAAGAAGAGAAGCGGGCACAGGATATAATTAAAACAGGAAGACCTAAAACAGGAAGACCTAAAACACATGGAAAAGAGAAGCAGTGACAGGAAAGAATATGGTGGGAAGCACATCGACGAAGATGTATAGGGTTGCAAACGATAGGACGGCTTGGGGAGAGTTGGTTGAGGCGTATGTCTCAATGTTGGCATCAAGGGCAACGAGAAGAAGAAGAACTTTGAGATAGCTTTTGCATCTGAGGATTGAACACGCATGAGATTGCTCAATGTGCAGTGGTGTCGCTCGACATAGCATAACAGCATAATATGTCTACATAATTTGGCTGAAATTTATTTTTCAGGCATTTGTACAGAAGGTAGTCCCCGAGAGTGACCATCTGACGTATAACAATCTATATGAAGAGATCCTCTGCCTTCTGTCGCGAACTTGAGACAATAACTAACATGGTTGCCAAATGGTCCATAGCTCATTTTCGTATGTATTCTAAGGAAAAATTCATGGTCTTAAAATGTTCATTGTTATTGTCAGTGGCATTCTGCATTGCTTTTGGCAGTCTCCTCCTAATTTCTTTTGAACAGTGCCCGTTGTTAATTCTGAAGCTTTTTTTCCACATTTGTGACATTTTCATTTTCTCCAGGCTGGCCGAGTGGCTAGAACGCCGGACTCCCATTCGGGAGACCCGTGTTCAATCCCTCGGTAAGGTGTGGGATTTTTTTTCTGTTGGGGACAAAAAGGAAATCCTAACCTGCACAGTTCGCGGCGACTGCACTAGCCAGGCGGCCTTAATTCCGCAGGCTCAAGACCCCCCCTGCCATACACCGCAAGGTACTATATTGGCAGTAAATGACAATTAGCAGTAATTGCCGGCTGACATGTAGTTTTGTCACTTAACGTGATTTTAAAGTTCAAAGAAAGATGTAGATCTTCACTGTCTTTTTTGACAGTGTCACATTCCACATCACATATAGATAACAGATAGAGTTAATAACAAGTACAATTAGAGACAACACTAGCTACAGAGCTAAAGGCTACCACACATTTCAACGAAATCTCGACTTTGACGCACGACAAAAGTTACTTGACGCAGTAGGTTGAAAGAACCGAGAGGCGATATTTGCCAGGCTAAGAGGAAAACCATGCGTGGGACTGAGGACACGGTGTAAAAACAGGCTGCCTGAACGGACAGAAAGACAAGAAAGATCAACGATGCAGACTGTTAGAAATAGAGCCGGAAAATTTATAGGCTCTAGAGCAGTGGTTCTCAACCGGTGGGGAATTCTCCCCTAGGGGGGCATTTTAGGATTACCGGGGGGGGGGAGGAGAGAGAGAGAGAGAGAGAGAGAGAGAGAGAGAGAGAGAGAGAGAGAGAGAGAGAGAGAGAGAGAGAGAGAGAAAGAGAGAGAGAAATTAAATTAAGATTACTTCAAGATCGCGTTGATACAATACAAGAACCAATGACTTCATAATGTTTTCTCCTCCATACTTTACGATTCTGCACTTCTCTATCTTCTGAAATTCGTTTTATAACGTGAGTAGACCTGCATATCACATTTTATGTAGACGGCTAGACTTGTTCTAGTATGTGTTATTGAATTTAGCTTCTATTTTTACGTATATTGTGTGGGAGTGTGTGTGTGTGTGGGGGGGGGGGGGATTTATAGGGAGGAAATACGAAAGGGGGGAATAACATTCTGAACATATGGTGAAGGTGTGCATGGGTCAAAAAATGTTGAGAACCACTGGGCTAGAGTGTTCGAGTGGATGAGAAGATCACTCCGCTGAGGTAGACAGGAAGGACATTAATAAATGTCTGGCCTATTAGTTTGTTCCTCGGTGATAGGAGATTGGATCCACAGCCTGCCCGTGTTGGGTGGCCGGATAATCCACGGCACACTCGCCATCAGAATGGCGGATGCCAGGCCAGGGAGCAGGGCCATGCTATGATACAGAGAGGCAGTCGCATCAGGCGGCACCGTAAGGGGGCTTCATAAGGGGTGGCATTTTTAAAGAAAAACACACGTAAGGGGCGGCGTTTTGAAGACTTGCCTCATACTAAGAAAATCTATCGCACGAGTGTTTGAGGACATCTCTGAACGACGTGGTGTTGTGAGAGATGTGTAAATGTTTGATCGCATACATTTAGTTTTGTCATTTCTTTGTATGTCATTGGACGTTCTGTGAGAGCGATCTGACCCAGTGTATGCATGTAACGAGCTAGACATCCTGAAGTCACAAAGGCTCATGACAGACAGACATGACTAATTGCTCCAAACTCTTAGCATATCTCAATTCTGAAACTGGATTACGACCAGTTATGAATGAATCACAGTTAACACAGGTCTCATCATTTCAGACATTTCTCATTAAAATGTCTGTTTAGAAGTTGAACAAGTGTGGGGAGAGAATGTCTTACTCTCCCGCGCTGTGTTTTACCAGTTACTCTAACAGCTGCTTTTCGTGTATGATTATGATCCAATTACATCAATCAAATGTGCTAAAAACACCTTTAAAGGATGTTCAGTCAACTTTCTCAGCAGGTACAGTGCTTCCTAAGATGTAATTAAAATGTTGTTTTCGATAACTCCAAGCACGTCGCTTTCATATCCACTCATTCATCATGAGCCACGCCTTTATGCGTGGGGAATCATGTTTCGCCATCTCATACGAAAACCAGAGTTTTGGATCAGCTCCGTGTTCTTGCCTCGACCATGCCATGTGGCCAAACCATTCATATTTTTACTTCTGTGCCTTTTCATATCCACTACAATGTAGGGACGCAGAGGTGTTTCCAAGGCACCAGGGCCGGGTTATATACTGGCCAAAACCTATTGACGCGACCTCGTCGAGCGTCATGGGCAACAGGTCCCTTCGGGGTCCTGGCTAAAATCAGTAGGATCGCCGATTCCTCCGAAGTCGGAGATTGTCTGCCTGTACGGCGAGGAACTACCAGTCTGCACACCAATAAGCCAGACATGGGACAACGGATACTCACGCAAACCTCAGGTCCTGTATGACATCAAACTGATGTTGGACAACAGGATGCCTTCATCCGACATACAGGACTTCGCGTTGGAGCTCAAGCCAACGAACACAAGCAAGCAAGCAAACACTACAATGTATTGTGCACAGCGAAGGCAAGTTAGAGTTTTGTGAATTATTTACAAAAAACTTGAGATCACAGATAGACAGAAACAAATTACACAGGATTAAATCAGACGATCCTGGCTATAATTCCGATCAGAAAAAAGTTACAGCAACTGACGAACAGAAAACAAAGCCCTTACATCACGTATCGCCATTTCTGATTAACAATTTGGTAACGCTAGCCGGATTTTAACGGAAATATATTTGCGGTTTTGTTCGGCAACTATTCTTGTTGTCTCCGATTTAAGTAGGTTTAGAGTACTCGTGATGTTAAATTTCCCGAATATTTCAAGTTCGCATTAAAAAAGGGACCGATTACTTTACATAATTTCTCCCTCCTCGGTTTACGTGTGCACATCTCGTGTTTCTGAAATTCGTTTCTCACACAGAGATACAGAGTGACCTTTTCAGACGTAAGTAACTCGCAAATCACGTTTTATGTAGATGTATTTGTTTGTTCTAGTATGTGTTATTAGATGTAACGTCCATTTTTATGTAAATCTTGTCATTTTCAACTATTAAAGTCGGGAAAATCATCCCAAACTAAAATTATGACAATTGCATGCTCTGATGTGATATTTCAATGGCCGGAAACAGCCGTTTCCTTGTCAGCGATGACTATTTAATATTGTTATGGAATATTCACAGTGATTTGCATGCCAATGAATGCATGATTGCATTCAACGTCATTTTAGTATTTGTGTATACATTTTTATCACTCTGCGTGGACCGGATCATTGATAATTTTTCATCTTTCAAACGGAACATCTTTTGTCAAAATGCATCTATCTACGCTGGCTGACAAGACTCGCCGTTGTCACATGAGTGTATATATAAACCGGCGGCGTTATTTTTCCTTGAGTTAAACAGGCCGTATGTTAATCTCCCTTGGCGACAGTCTAAACCAGTGTTTCCCAACCTTTTTTGTGCTATGCCACACGTAAGCCTTTCTAAAATTCTTATGCCCCCCCCCCCCCCAACCCCAACATATGCATCATTTTTAATATTCAAAACTTGAAATGTTCAGTAAAGAAACTTGAATTTTTTTAGAAGGGCTCACGGTTCCCAGAGGGATCATAGCCTCCCCCCCCCCCAGGTACCGCGTCACTGTGTGTCGGTTGTGCTGGTTCCCCCGCCTCC
>OY992895.1:51672795-51685295 GCA_963921405.1 Cepaea hortensis | reverse complement strand
TGTTCGTTTGAGCATACAGTGTTCTGTATTTTTTCTTTATTTTATTCTTTCTTCATCTTAACCTTTTTTCTCAGGTTTGTTTGGTTCTCCGTATGTACTTTAGTTGTTTAATGTAGTACTCTTCATCATGTCTCTGCTTTCACTAGGAGAGTAGAACCTGGAAAAGTATAACAAATCCAGTGATAAGCAGCCGTCCCTTTCTACTACTTATGCAAGTGTCCTTCTCCAGCCATAATGACAAGGCTTCCGAAGTACATCCGCATAAGACATATGAATTCACCAAAGTCTAAACTATCCATAAATAGAAAGAAATGGTAATTGCTATTCACACACATCTATATTCCTATGCTAAACTATACCTAATATCTTTATACCTTATTTAGGCATCTATGTTCTTGGAATTGAAAAAACACTTAGCGAATAACACACTATTATCCCCTCTTTCCATCATTAGGGACGTGTATTTCTATTCCCACTCAAGAACATATCTCCTTCAGGTCAGTTTGGAACACACACTAAACTTACACAAAGAATTGACCCTCTTTATATCGGTCATCTCTGCCGCATAGTCCTTGACCTTGCTTGACATCTCAAGTCCCTACTTCATTATCACCTTTTAGTGGAAAATTACGGAACTGGAACTTTTCCGTTATTCATTCACCCAGACCGCAATATGCTGTCCAATAATGCTGTCTGCCTTTGTCCCAAACGAATCTTTCCACTCGACCCTTTTACCTGCGCGGTTAGCCGGCCCCTTCTCCTGTCTTGACCTATAAACACATGCGCCTGGTCTCTCCTTTGTTAACCCTTCTCCTACCTGGGCAGTCGGTTTATACAGTCGTCTATCTGGGAATCATTAACTCTCAGTATTTCACGACATAGGCCCCCTCTTAAGAGATTAGACCGCGTCGAATCTTTCTCACTGTAGGTTTGATTCCCATGATCCACAATCCTAATCTTCTTCCTCCGGAGCTAGCTGTCTGGATAATAAATCTGCTCCTACATTTTCCTTACCAAAAATGTATTCCCCTGTGAAGTCCAGTTGCAGCAACAACGTCCATCACATCCACCGTGCGTTGAGCTTCTGCGAAGTAGCTATTAACATCACGTGTTGATGATATGATTGGATCCTCACCTGGCTCCCCTCATTATCCAGTAGGCGCTCTAATTGACACCCTACTATATTACTCACGACTGAAACTAGTGTTGGCTCCTCGCTCCTGTACGTCCGGTCGACCTACTTTCGACTTGCGTCAGCGACGGCTCACAATACAGACGGATTGTCCCATCTTGATTGTAACACTGCTTCCATGTCCTCTTGGTTTCCCCCGGCTTTGCCTCTGGGGATGTTCCACCTCGTCCTCGATGGACCGAGTCGTCTTTCCCAAATCTCCTGGACTTTTGCTTCCAGGACCATCTTGGGCGATATTGTATCTGGTCAGCCAATCTTCGGTCGGAGTCCTGGGTAATTCTCGCTTTTCCCGACGTTACCCACCCCTTCTGAACTTGGTTACCGGTGAAACTTTCACTCTTGTCCTTTCCCTGACTTGTGATTTCCCTCCTCCTGTCGTTGGGTAAATCTGACCTATCACGTACTGTCCCATAGGCCCTCCTATGTTGTACTGGCGATCTCTGGTCTTCGTCTGGACTGGTAACTTTTGTCCCAATGGCTGCCATCACCATAAAGTGCGAAGCGGTGCTCCCGGATCTCTCTTCATATTTCCTAATGAGATGTCTCGGGAGATTTTTCTTCTCTTCCCCGATCCGTATTTTGTAGATGTTCTTGGACACCACCTTTTCCACAGGATAAGGTCCTTTCCATCCTACTTGGAGTATATTGGTCTCTGCTGGACTCCACACTTCCACTTTGTCTTCCACTTTAAGAGCTAGTTTCCTCTTAATTCGCTTGTTGGGTGGTGCTTTCTGGCACTCCGAACAAGACTTCACCCACCGGCGTACATCTCCGGTCATTCCTGGCCAGCAATAATGGCCGGATATTTTCTGCAAGGTCTCTCTGACACCCATATGTCGATTCTCGCCTATGATGTGTCCACTCTGAAGAATGTGAGGACGGTGGGTCTCTGGAACCACCCACTGCTCATGCAGGTTATCTCCCCTCCCAGCTCTCCGATAGAGTAGTTGATTCTTCAGAAAGTACTGTCCCCGTTCTGGTGGCTCAGCACTCCTTTGCAGCTTCCTGTAGCAAGGATGCAACGTAGTATCCTTCCTCTGGGCAGTATGCAATTCTCCTATCCCTGAGTTGTCGCATAGTGTCTCTGCCTCTTTTTCCTTCCCTTTAGATCCACTGACTACTGTTCCCTTGTGGGTTGGCTGTTTGGGCATCCCCAAAAAGACATATTTCGTGCCAATGATCATTGGGAATAGGGAGTCAGCTAATACAGCCGCAGGAATAATGCCCGTGACGTACCTGGATTTAATCTCCACCTTGGCGATTGGCAGCGTCATGGTAACAGCACTCCTCATTGCCGGCTTTAGCTCTATGGTCTCCCCTGTAAGTTGGTCTGGGCTTACCAAGCTGGCGTCTATCACCGCTTCCCCATCCAAACCTGTATCGTAGAGACAAGCAACCTGTTGGCCATTGACTTCAATCAGTTCAACCACAGGTGGTCTCTCTTGGTCCTGAGTGTCTTTCATCTCCTTGACCGTTTCCTTGCCTTCCTCTTTTGATTCCTCGAGGTTGGTTATGCAATTGGCGTCGTTTGCCTTGCATCTGCAGTCCACAGTATTATGTGTTATCGACTGGCAGTGTGTACACCATGTTCCCTTCCTAGGTTTCCGTGTGTCCTTTGTGTTCCTTTCTCCTTCGCCAACCTCAGCCTTGTCTGTGATCACCGATGTAGGAATCACTTTGCATGCTGCGAAGTAAGAACTTTTAGGTTTCGATCTGCAGTCCTTCGTGTTATGCGATGGTACCTTGCAGAATGAACACCACCTCTCAGACCACGGTCGTTTCGCTTGAGAATTCGAGGTGCTCTGGTTTCCTACCTTCACCTTCTCTGAACTCTCCTCTGTGTGCTTTATATAAGGTTCCACTTTTTCTCCTTCCCAGTTTTTAGGTTTCTTTTTCTCTGGTTTCTCCTGACCTTTGGTTTGTGTACTTAGTTCCTCCGCTTCACCATGTACTTCCACGAATCGTTCCGCCAGCTTATTCACAACATCAATCCGTTCCGCCCCTTGTTCTCCCAAGAAGGTTCTGAGAGGTTTCGACATTTGCTTTCGCATCTGGTCGACCACCATCATCTCTTCGAGACTCTCATAATCCCTCTTGAATTCTGCCAAGTCCATCCATTTCTGGAGATAGGATTTCAGCCTTAGACTGTAGGCGGCGAATAGTTCTCCCGGCTCTCGTCTAGACGATCTAAACTTCTTCCTATACGTTTGGGCTGTGACTTCATAATGTTTCATCAAAGCGGCTTTCAATTCCTCATACTGATTTTCCTGTCCTGGTGGTAGGCGTGTGTAGACCTCGTACCCTGAACCACGTAAAGACTGGGATAATTTAAGAGCCCATCTGGTTCTATCCAGTCTCATAGCGACTGCCATAGCCTCGAACCGATCCAAAAACTGGTATATCTTCTCTTTACTTTCATCAAAGACCGCCAAGGGAAACTTCATGGCATGGTAACCCTGTCCACTCATGTATGTTGCCCCAGGTGAAGATGAACTTCCTTCTGCTGCATCTATTTCACCCTTAGTTTGTGTCTTGAGTTCTAACTCTTTCAAGCGGTATTCATGTTCCATTTCTTGTCTCCTGGCAGTCTGTTCCATTTCCAGTTTCTTGGTCTCCTGGTACATTTTCTTGGCCTCTTGTTCCATTTCCAGTCGCTTGGTCTCCTGGTCCATTTTCTTGGCCTCTTGTTCCATTTCCAGTCGCTTGGTCTCCTGGTCCATTTTCTTGGCCTCTTGTTCCATTTCCAGTCGCTTGGTCTCCTGGTCCATTTCTAGTCGCTTGGTCTCCACCTCTATTCTTCTCACTTCCCACTCGGTCTTGCGATCTTCTCGTTCCGCTTGACGAATCTCTCGCTCTCTTTCCTGGATGTAATCAGTTAAGTCTGAACCAGCCAACCCAATTTCTTCTCCGTTGGCCCTAAGTTCTGCTGTAGTTAGTTTGGGAGTGGCCATAGTTAAAGCAGGTAAGTCAGCCCGTTGAGTAAAGACACCTCAAGGCAGTAAAGAATACTCACTATAAACAGATAATCTACCTAGAACCTATATCCTTAATCTATGCCTATCTACTATTATTAATCTACAACACCACACCGTACATCACAACCACTCTCTCATCCACAAGAGGAGATATAGGATAAAGACTTATGTAGACGTGTGACCGTGTGACTAGGTATGTAATGTGTCTTACCACCTATCCACATTCACTCTGTCTGGAACTTTCTCACTGTAAAGTCACCAGCATTAATGAACTGTTTCTACCATAAATGTAATGGCACCATATATCCAATGGACGTCCTTCCATTAAAAGTCATCAATATATACTTCTTTTTCTTTTATTCCAATCAGTATGTCCCAACATGCAGGTACTCCGCTATGCCTGTGCCAATATGCAGGTACCCCTCTATGTATATGCCCTGTTATGCCTCCAGGTCATATGGGTATTTTTCCTACCCAGCGCTGCTCCACCAATTATGTCCTGTTCTTCCCCGAGAGGAGAGTGGGAATCAACAAGTACATCTTCAACTTATTATCTGTTGGGATTATTGCCTGACTTTAGTCTACACTCCTCTCTTCGGTCTTCCCTTCCATATATCTAGTGGTTTCACTCTCTCTCTGTTATTCTCTCAACACATACTCCGACAACAGTTTCTTTCAACAATAAACAGAAGATTTATTAATAAAACTATGTCTGGTGTATGTATGGATTTTGTAAGTGTAGTTGATAGGGTGTTCTATGGTTGGTGTTAGAAAGAACTCTGCATGTCTATCAGCGGTGTGGCTTCTCGCCCAGTCATTCTTCAAGATCACAGGACATCACATCAAACAGGACAGAGCTCACCCGGGATTATCCGTATGCTTGAATCTGATGGTAAATCCGTTATTGAATGAAACAAAAACTGTTCACCACTGAGTCACTGTACCGTAATAAAAGTCCCGTAAGTTTATGACTGCGCTCGAGTCTGTTTCATGACGGTGCATATCCAACATCGAAAAAACCACCACCTCGTCACAGTTATTCCTATTGTCTATAGATTAATATCAATGTCTCTAATTGTCTATTCTTTCTTCCTTTATTTGTACAATACGTATGTAGTTGTACATATCCCTGCCTGCCGCAGTTTAACCTCTTTTCCTTTTTAAGGGTTTTAGTGGTATGTTCGTTTGAGCATACAGTGTTCTGTATTTTTTCTTTATTTTATTCTTTCTTCATCTTAACCTTTTTTCTCAGGTTTGTTTGGTTCTCCGTATGTACTTTAGTTGTTTAATGTAGTACTCTTCATCATGTCTCTGCTTTCACTAGGAGAGTAGAACCTGGAAAAGTATAACAAATCCAGTGATAAGCAGCCGCCCCTTTCTACTACTTATGCAAGTGTCCTTCTCCAGCCATAATGACAAGGCTTCCGAAGTACATCCGCATAAGACATATGAATTCACCAAAGTCTAAACTATCCATAAATAGAAAGAAATGGTAATTGCTATTCACACACATCTATATTCCTATGCTAAACTATACCTAATATCTTTATACCTTATTTAGGCATCTATGTTCTTGGAATTGAAAAAACACTTAGCGAATAACACACTATTATCCCCTCTTTCCATCATTAGGGACGTGTATTTCTATTCCCACTCAAGAACATATCTCCTTCAGGTCAGTTTGGAACACACACTAAACTTACACAAAGAATTGACCCTCTTTATATCGGTCATCTCTGCCGCATAGTCCTTGACCTTGCTTGACATCTCAAGTCCCTACTTCATTATCACCTTTTAGTGGAAAATTACAGAACTGGAACTTTTCCGTTATTCATTCACCCAGACCGCAATATGCTGTCCAATAATGCTGTTTGCCTTTGTCCCAAACGAATCTTTCCACTCGACCCTTTTACCTGCGCGGTTAGCCGGCCCCTTCTCCTGTCTTGACCTATAAACACATGCGCCTGGTCTCTCCTTTGTTAACCCTTCTCCTACCTGGGCAGTCGGTTTATACAGTCGTCTATCTGGGAATCATTAACTCTCAGTATTTCACGACAATCACATCCTTCTTCTTCTTCTTCTTCTTCTTCTTCTTCTTCTTCTTCTTCTTCTTCTTCTTCTTCTTCTTCTTCTTCTTCTTCTTCTTCTTCTTCTTCTTCTTCTTCTTCTTCTTCTTCTTCTTCTTCTTCTTCTTCTTCTTCTTTCGTTCGCTTGAAATATGTCTATTACTGCAGTGTTGTCTCTTGTATGAATCTAACAGTATTTTTTAGTTCATTCAGCGGTCCATAGAGTTTATCTTCCACTGTTGTCTCTCTAGGCCAGAAGGTTCGCCTGGATATGTTGTAGTTTGTACAGTCCTGGAGTATGTGCTCTGCTGGCTGCGACGCCAAACCACATGTGCACATGGCTGTCACCGATCTTGAATTTTGTATACATTCCTTACAAAAGATTCCTATTCGTTTGCCACTTTCCCTCCCTCCTACATGCTCATGATTTTATATGTTCTGTGTCCACTTTGTATTGTTTAACCACTGCCTTCTTTACCAGACCTTACTGTTCTTTTTAAGCCAATGTCACATTAAATAGTCCGTAGTATTCCGAGAAACTTCTGAGACTGTTAATTTTCTTGAATGTTTACATCATGTAGACATAATTTTTCTTCTTCTTGGTCATGTGTTGTAACAAATGTTCTATAACATGTAAGTTCAATAGTGTCGATTTTACTCTTTAGTGGTTGTAAAATGATCCCTAAGTTGAGTTGAGTTGAGCTGAGATGAGTTGATCTGAGCTGAATTGAGTTGAGTCTAGTTGAGTCAAGAACCGACATCACAGCCCTTAGGACATTCCCATACGTGTTCCGTCCTCATCTTCAACAGCCAGCGAAGATTCCCGATACTAATGGTACCCGTAGCAGTCTAATTATGTGTCCGTCTGGCTTTTCCTCAGAGCCCTGAGTGTCGGCCAGATCCTCTGGTCACTCTCTGCTGTACAATTCTCTCCAGGCCGTGTATGCTTATTACAAAATACTGACTTCTCTGTACGGCGAGTTGAGAGGCCGGGAAGGAGTTTCACGGCTAGATGGAGGTGCACGATCATCGCTGAGCATCCTAGAGCATATTCAAGAACGACATACAGCTTGAGAATGGAAGTGGAGGCGGTCACTGCAATTCAGACGTGGCTATCTGATACTCCATTCAGTGAGACAATTATCGTGACTAACTCCCAGATTCAATCCAGATACTTTTGGCACGAGGGGTTGACACATCCTAACTCATTGCACCTACTAGAGCTGAAGCTGCTCTACTGTCCAGGCCATGCAAGTATGTGTGAAAATGGGAGGAGTGATTGGCTAGTGGTAAAATATCTTAGAATGTTCAATCCTGATACTTTTGGTGGAGTGAGTGGCTAGTAGAAGTCGATGCCAGAGAGAACACATCCAATGAAAACAGTGACTATGAGCAAGGCAGGCATGGTACTTTCTTTAAATGATAGACCGTCTGACAAGCCAACACAGATAAATGACAACACGCCGCTTCGATAGATGGAATCATGAAACCAATTTGGCACTTGCATGACGGATAGTGGTTCAGTGACGGATTAGATGCATGCGAAATAACCGGCCACTAGGCCTATATGTGTCCATACTCTTGGACATCTGTTGAGGGAGACAGAGCACGTATTCTGAGTGTTATCATCATCATCATCATCATCATCATCATCATCATCATCATCATCATCATCATCATCATCATCATCATCATCATCATCATCATCATTACCATCATCATCATCCTGTGTTATGCCGTAAGAGTGGGCGGTCATGTTTCGCCATCTTACACGATCACCAGAGTCGTGGATCAGCTTCCTGTTCTTGTCTCAACCATGCTACGTGGTCAAGCCATCCAGATATTTACTTCTCTGCCTTCCCTTTGTTCTTTTTTCCCGCAATCTTGCCAGTTGTTATCAAGTTCTCTTCTTCTTCTTCTTTGCGTTCATCCGGAGTGTTTTTTTTTTCCAGATGTGATTGCGGTGTGTCTAGTTAGGCACCCTTGGGCCGAAACCCTCAGGCCAACACATCCGACTTTTAGCATGCTGTTTTGACCAGGTTAGCATTCCTGGGAGACTCTCACTTTTGTGGTACCGTCCACATCCCAGCTGGTCAAGTTGGAACAGTCGAAGACTTTTATCATCCCTCAAGTGAAGGCAGAGACAGTCCATAGCATTTTCCGCCATCCAAGGTGGCTTCCATAGTTGCAGGGCCGACACATAGTGCCCTGGTGCTGGGCCCACCGAGGGAATCGTCACGTCCTACTCATGGCTGCTTTAAATCCTCACTTCAATATATTGGGCATTTCGTTCACCACGGGCCGTTCCCGCACAAATCTGACTGGTCTGCAGACGGCATCCACTCAGCGAGTTTTTGGTTCGGACATGTGCTTGTCTTTGTGCCCATCAGAGCTGTTCCAGGCACGACGGACATTCGGAAAACTACCTAGTCAGAGCTGTTCCGAACAAGAGCTGCATTCGGAAACTAGGTAGTCAGAGCTGTTCCTAGCACGAGAGACATTCGGACGAGACATTTCACTCGGACGTAAATGCGAAGTGCCAATTTTTATTTTTCCACCCGTAGGACGGCACTTCCGGCTTCGGCGGGCATTTTTTAATGAGGTTAACCTTCCTCGGGTTTCGGGGCACGTTAGACTTATTGTTGTGATGTCGCCCACATCTCAGCTCGTCAAAATAGAACGGTCAACGACATCATGGTCAACCCTCAAGGGAAGGCAGGGGCAGACCATGGGCATTCCCTCCCTATCCAAGGAGGCTTCCATAATTGCAGAGCCGGCACATATTGCTCTGAGACTGGGCTCACCCGAGGAGTTGCCTCGTCCTGCTCATGGCTGCTTTAGTTCCTCACTTCCATGTGTTGGGCATCTCGCTTGCCACTGGTCGCTCAAGCACACACCAGGAACGGTCAGTCTGCGGGCGACATCCACTAGGTAAGCTTTCGCTTCGGACTTCGGACTACGCAATGGATTCGCTAGCCGTGCGTTCCATTTAGTGTTATTGAGACGTTTTCCCACCTTTGTCTACACTCTCTATGAGTTAGATACATTTTTCGTAACCATTTCATTCGACTGGGGCACTTCTTCAACCTTTTAGTACTCGCTCGCTAGGTAGGCTACATGTGCTGCCGGCTCAGCATCTTACCTCCGCACAGCAGTGAGCGAGAAACGGCCAGGTCCTCTCATCCGGGGATCCCTCATATCCCCCAGCTGAGAGCCTTCGGACAAGTATCTGAACTGGGCTTGTAGCGTGCTCAGTATCCCACCTCCATTTTTCGGTAGGTGAGTATCGGCCCGGCTCTCTCATCCAAGGGTAGTAGCGTAGAGCGTTCAGCTACATCTCTCAGGTGGAGGCCTTTGTGTAAGTGTCTGGACCACGTTTGTGGCTTCGTGCGCCTGAGTTTAAATTTTGACTGCTATCCTCAGTCTACCTGCAGAGCAGCAGGTTGTGTCTCTCTTAGTCTGGTCCCTATCCCAAGAGCTGTCCAATATGTAGTTTATATCCATTGGCACAGTGCTTGGGGTCAGTGGGACACTCAAGCTCCCCCACCGCGGCAAGGTGGAGACACATCGGGGGAGTCAAGTTCTCTAGTTTATTGTTTTCTCATAACTTGTCCAAAAAAGTAACTAAGTCTAATTTCTCTAATCAGTTTTCGTTTCTGTTAGATTCTTGTACTACTTGGTCATCGGTTTTTCTGCCTGTCCATGGTATTCTTTGCATTCTCCTAAAAACCACATTTCCACGGCCAATAGATGTTATTCAGCTAGACTGCTCATTGTCCACATCTCATATCCATACAAAAGTAAAGGTTCTACGTTGCATCTCAATACTCTTCTTCTCGTTGTAATTGACATTTTTTTATTGGTCATTGTGTTTTCCATCTGATCTCCACAGCGATTCTTGTTATAATCTCTGCAAGGCACCTCCCATCACATGTTAGGATTGCTCCGAGATAGTTGTACTGGTTCAGTTGTTTAAGAATATTCTTTTTATCGGTATTGTGGTATTTCGTTCTTCCTAGTGACGACCATTTGGTATTAAGTGGCAAGACAAAATAACAAATACTGAAGTATTGGAAATATCAGGTTGTGTTACGATTTGTTCCATGCTCAGTCTTCGTAGACTTACATGGATAGGACACGTTAGGAGGATGGATGATGATAGAATACCAAATAACATCTTTTTTTGGTGAATTACAGATGGGTAAGACATCTTGGGGTCGGACACGATTGATACAGACATTGATAATGCACATTGGGAGAAAGTCGCAGTCGAACATGTTCCATGGAGGGCAAATATCAGACTTGGGACAAAGACAAAGGAGAAAATGATTGCAGATAGATCACACACTGAGCACGTGAGACGTAAGACGGTGCGCGATGGTGAAAATGACCATGTGTTCACATGCATCCATTGTGGACAAACATCTACAGCGCGAATTGGTCTGATCTTTCATATTCGCTACAGCCATGGGTTGTAGTTATTTGACCTTTTTTTTAAAGCACGATACAACAAACTATCGTCCGCAGAGCCCTATAGACAGCAGAGCCATATTGCCCGCAGAGCCCTATTGACAGCAGAGCCATATTAATCGCAGAGCCCTTTTGAAGTTGTTAAACCGCAGAGCCCTATTGACCGCAGAGCCTATTGACCAAAGAGCCCTATTGACCGCTGAGCCCTATTGATTGCAGAGCCATACTGACTGCAGAGCCATATTGACCGCAGATCCCTATTGACTGCAGAGCCCTATTGACCGCAGAGCCATATTGACCGCAAAGCGCTATTGACCGCAAAGCCATATTGATCCCAGAGCCATATTGACCGCAGAGCCCTATTGAAGTTGTGTAAACTGCATAGCCATATTGACAGCAGAGCCATATTGACAGCAGAGCCATGTTAATCGCAGAGCCCTATTGAAGTTGTGTAAACCGCAGAGCCCTATTGACCGCAGAGCCATATTGATCGCAGAGCCATTTTGACTGCAAAGTCCTATTGACCGAAGAGCCCTATTGACCGCAGAGCCCTGTTGATCACACAGCCATATTGACCGCAAAGCCCTATTGACCACATAGCCCTGTTGACCGCAGAGCCCTATTGACCGCAGAGCCATACTGATCGCAGAGCCTTTTGACCAAAGAGCCCTATTGACTGCTGAACCCTGTTGACTGCAGAGCCATATTGACTGCAGAGCCATATTGACCGCAGAGCCCTATTGACTGCAGAGCCATATTGACTGCAGAGCCATATTGACCGCAGAGCCCTATTGACTGCAGAGCCCTACTGACCGCAGAGCCATATTGATCGCAAAGCCCTATTGACCGCAAAGCCATATTGATCGCAGAGCCATATTGACCACAGAGCCCTTTTGAAGTTGTGTAAACCGCAGAGATCTATTGACTGCAGAGCCAGATTGATCGCACCTATTGAAGTTGTGTAAACCGCAGAACCCTATTGACAGTAACAAGAATCCCGATTCGTCTTTGTACTGAACCCAGATCCCTGTCATGTCAGACAAGCGCACTAAACACTATGCCACTGTTGGCGGTGAAAGACAAGTTACAAAACAGAAAAAGACAAAGAAATACATCTTTTCACAAACCTCCCTTTGCGGGCTAATTTCGTTATTAATATTAATAATTGTAATTTGAAGCTCATTACTTCAGATAGGATAATAGCTGACAATGCCACCACATGTCAACGCACAGATTACCAGACGTGACTTATTGAAATACTGCAATGTGTGGATGTCTGGGTCTACCAAATTATGGCCGTGAAATGCCTTGTCACCGCTCGAAGGAACTGAGTCACATTAATTAATGTAACGGCGAGATGGCGTTGCGGAACGGTGTTTGTATTTATGCGCTATTGTAACGGGTATTTTTTAGAAGAAAAATTAAAATGTTCAATTTTACCGTCAATTTTAGATGGCAAAAGTTGTTAAAGCAATTATATCAAACAATAATTTTAATTTTGAGTATTATCTGCTATCTTTTTCTTTTATCAGACGATATCTGTGATTCACACAAGTCATTACTGAAATTGTGCTTCCTTAGCTGTAACTGTTTCTCAAATGTATCTGTTTTTAACTCTAGCTGTTTCTTAACTGATGTTTTGTTAACATTAGCTGCTTCTTTAACGATGTTTAGTTAACTGTAGCTGATTTTTTACTGCTGTTGTTTTGTTAATTGTAGCTGCTTCTTTACTAATGTTTTGTTAACCATAGATGTTGCTTAACTCTAGCTGTTTCTTAACATATGTTTTGTTAATTC
>OY992895.1:51647795-51670295 GCA_963921405.1 Cepaea hortensis | reverse complement strand
TGTAGAGTCTTTTTATTTCCCCATTCAGTAAGTCATTATGAGTTAATTTATCTTTAAACCATCAAACACAAACAATCACATTAGATTTTGACAACATGATGTACAAAGAAGTTGTTGGTACAGATAGGTTTGAACTTGACAAATTAACAGAAGGTCAATTCATGTTAATCATTTATTGACTGGCCTGAGCCTTCTGGTCAGTACATACATCTCTATTGTGATTTACACAAAGTAATAGAACAGTTGCACATTGGACCATTGTCCCAGACAATCAATAACAAGCATCAATATATGAGATGTCAACAAGTGTGAAAACATAGTAAACATTTTGATGTTGTACATATTAAGTATGATAGTGGTGTCTCAACCATAAACATATCAGTGTTCCTGTAATTGGGTATGGTTTCTACCTATGAGAAAAGTAACCTGGTGACTGGAGGATTAGGTAAGCCAGGGTCCATTGACTGATGGATCCACTTCAGGTCTGCCCGCATAGCTCCTCTGAAGGCCTCCCCATGCTCTGCTCATAGCGAAGTCATCCTCCCTCTCACTTGTGGTTCATCTCTTTCTCTCGGCTTCCCTCCCTCAGGTCTGATTTAGGTGGTTAATTTGCTGATGTGTTGGGTGGTTGTTGGTATGTAGCCACCAAGATCACTGATGAATATTCGCATAAATATATACATTCCTACCAATACAATAATAAGAAGTAGGTCGGAAGAAATCTAAATTCCTGAAGTAGGAACTAGTTCCCCTCCCCTCCTTTTCTCTCTGAGCTAGTGTTGGGTTAAGTTGGGGTGGTCAGAGATTATCACACGGTGTACGCCTTGTATCAACTTGTTCCTGCTGTATGTAAGTTCTCATTTGACCGGGGTCAGTGAACGTGTACAGTAAGACATTGACAAGAGTGAGAATATGTCAAGATGCATGTAAATAAATGACATACATTTAGAACATTTCTTCCACTAAATGGTGTTTACAATGTGTATAAATAATTCTCTGTGTTTTCCCAATTAACTACTTCTTCTTCTTGTGTCTAATAACTCTCTTCCATTACCTGTTGTTGTTGTGATGTTGAGTGTTGGGTTGTGTGGTGATGAGTGGTGTGGAGTGGTGTTGTGTTTTAAGTTATGTTGAGTAATGAGTTAAGTTCACTGCGCGTGATGGTTTTTCCGCGAAGCACAACTTTCTCATGTAATGCAATTCATGTGTGCCCTTATCTAATTACATTTGACATAAATATAAATATTTATTTCGCCAAACCCTATTAATTCTATAGATAAAGGAGAAAGGAAATATTGATTTCACTTTCAGCTTTTTAGATTGTAAATAGGCATAGATAAGTCTGTTTTAGAACAAGGCACTTGTTCTAGTACACGAACTGTCTTTTCAGCTGTAGATAGTGATGCATCTTTAACAATGTTTCTGGTGAAATGCACAAGATTGCTTTAGAATCATCACTTCTCACAGTTGTTTAGAATAGAATATAGTAGTAGAATGCACTTCTTAAAGTTAATAATTATCTCTAAGAATATCAGAGATTGTAGTTTCATCGAAGAGAATATTCTGCCCGGGAATGGCTTTGCGTCGTTAGAATCTACAGTCGAGCATTTTTACATTTCAGAGGTTTTAATTAATAATCATACATTTCAATTGACATCACAAACATGGGTTTACATTACTTGATACTTGATACATCGGGTTCTTAGTCTAATCAAGGGCTAACAAAAGTACCTCGGATCCAGACTTTTGCCTTGCCCATTGAAGGAACAAGTCCTTCAAGAAACAAATGAAGATCGTAAACTGATCAGAGACATTAGACGTAGACAGTCACAATTTTTTGGGCATGTTATGAGAAGAAATGATTTGGAGAACTTGGTGACAACTGGTAAGATCGAGGGGAACAGACCAAGGGGAAGACCTAGAAACAAGTATCTGGATGGCTTGGCCTTGTGGCATGGTCGAGACAGAAACACGGAACTGATCCACGACTCTGTTGATCGAGTGAGATGGCAGAACATGACCGCCCACGCTTACCGGCATGGCACATGATGGATGGATGGATTGAATTTTTGGTCACACACTCTTCTCACATCCGTCTATGGAGCGAGTTCAGACAAAAGTGCGGGCTTATTAACATTTCTGATGAAATAGTAATATATGTTAATTATGCACTGGCGCGAAGGCGGTCATGTGGTTTTCCTATCCAATGGTTTTCTGAGCTTGGTCTGATGAAATCTTTCTAAGAATCCACGTCATTTGTCACTTGTTCAGTTCCAGTTTTGATGTTAAGTTTTAAGTCCCAATCTCCAATTGCGTTTGTGAAGTCAATTTCTTTTAATGTTGTTTCCTCTTTTTGCGGCATGTGTTGATAAAATGAATAATGTTGGCTGCGTTATGCCACATGGCCCCACTCCAGATTGTTCTATGGTATGGAACTATGTTTCCAACATTTTCAGTTATCAAGTTGTTCCTATTTTTCCTCCCTTGTATTCCCTTCTGCATCTGATTGACCTGGTTCATCAGGCACTGGGTGTCGACTCAGGAAGTCCGTTCCCACATTCATTTTCCCAGGAACATACTCAACCTGGAACGAGTAAGGTTGAAGAAGCAGCGACCACCTCATAAGTCGGGCATTCAGAGTCTTAGATGCTGCGAGAAACATGAGTGGTTGATGGTCACATTGCACTGTGAAGTTTCTGCCATATAGGTATGCTTGAAATTTCTGTACACTCCATACGAGCGCAAGACATTTGTCGGATATGGGTTTGATTGATGGCTCAACCCCACAGAGATAAATGATGAAAAATCATTTTTCCCCATGTGATCCTGCCCGTTTAATTAATTTTGTTGTCCTGACTCAATTGTTGAGACCAGAAATAGAGTTTTAGAGAACCAAGGAATACCTTTAGGAAATACTGAAAAAGTTGTACTCCCTTTTATACCCAATTTATTCCCTATGTGGTTCCTTGCCTCTCCTCTACCAACTAATTAATTCTATCTAGGGTAATTTAAAACAATTTTATTATGACAAGTAAAATACAATCAATACATGACATGACCTTATTTTTCTTTGTTGATTTAATACACATAAATATGGATTTTGTAAAGTGCATTCAAAATTACAATTTCCTGTCATAGAAATAAGGACATATACATATACATTAAATATTACAGACTTGATGTGCCCATGATCAGGTAGATAATTAACCGTTTAGATTTTTCGCAGTGGCCTGTAAAGCTAATCTTTTACTGGTCTGGATGATCTGAAAAAAAGAACTGTCTCCAATCAGGATTCTCCACTTCCAGCTTTGGGAATCACTCTGGCTATCATCAATTGTAGTATTATTTATTGTTCTTGGGTGTAGTAGAACATAATTTGGCTCTTGTTTTCCTTTGTCTTGGCAGGTACTTATTTTAAATAAAGATTACCTCTCCTATGAGACAAATGGAATGGTTGCAGGTAGATAAGGTTCGACGCTACTCTGTCAAGGGCATCACTCAACCATGTGCTCACTCAACAGGTGCTGCCTTCAAACTTCACCAAGTCAGGTCTGGATTGACATGAATAAGACCACTACCTGAAATTCCATCAATCACATAATTCGAATAATATCAGAAATATGACATTAGGATTTACATGTAAAAGCCTAAGAACATAACCAGGGAAAACAATAAAATGGATCCTGTTCTTTAGAGAAAATAACATAGAAGAAAGATAGTCATGGTGTTTTCATGTAGTTATCACCAACACAGTTGTTTGCTCTCAATCCAATCTTCCACTATCAAATGTTCAAGGTTTACTAACAGATGCGCAGTTTCATCATCACCTATGCCTGTCCTCAGGTTTCTAGAAGTAATACCTTGAGTGATTGGGAATTTAGCAATTATGTTGACCATTCTCTTCTGTATCTAGTTTTGTTCTCTACTTCATCTTTTTCTATTCAAGAAAAAGGTCTTATACATTAAGAGCTTTTAAAAGTCAGGTCCCATTTCCATGAGTATTTGCTTATCAACAAGATAAGTACATTTGGTATTATTCTTGTATAGCCTTCAGGTGTATTCTTCTTCATTAAATGCTTCAAGTGAGAAGATTTCTTCCATTCTCATGGATGTAACATTGATTATTATCATCAACATCATCATGGTTTTTATAATAATTGTAATTAAAATCCTTATCATTATTTTCATAATTATTACATTGTTATTACAATCATCATCATTATTATCATGTTTATGACATTAGAAATCATTACATTATTCTAACATTATCATCATAATCATGGTTATATCATTTTCATTAAATTACAGTCATCCTCATCATCTTTGAAATTCATTATTATCATTACAACAGACCATATGTGTTAACATGAACTACAAAGTGTGATTTTGCTTAAATTACACACACAGATGCTGGTGCTATGCGTAATGTATGACATGGCTTGTGTCGTGCTTAGCGCACAAAACTAGATGATAGAGATATGAATGATACTTTATACAAAGTGGTGTTATGCGCCGGAGTGTACTAAATTAGTTTTTAGTTTATGGGGTACACCGAAGCATTTCTCTAGTGATAGGCATGGCATGCCACATCAAAGTTGCTGGCTATCATTAGATTGACTGTTGGCTTATACTCCCTCTTTCTCACTCAGCATGTAACTTCACTCACTCACTCAACTCTGACATCATTCATATGTATGGCTGATAAATTCACTCAGTCCACAGACACATTCATATAGGTATGGGTGATCATATAGGAATCCTTCATCACACATTCTTCATACTGTCATGTAAAGTGGGTACTTATGTGATTTCCAAATGACAACATAACATGTTTACACCATATGGCATCACAATGAGGTCTCACCCATTCATCAGACACAATCATATCTATATGGATGACAATCATGCATATGTAGGTGCTTTACACAGAATACATTCACAGATTCACCCAGAAGGACATTACAAGGGCATCTCATCCTTCAACCTAACTTGTAGTCATGCATGCTGGTGGATTTTATGAAATGATACATTCACATCTGTTTAACAATGATGAACTCACACATGAATCCTCACAGACATGTTATCAACAATGTCATAGTGATCATTGTGATCATTAGACACACTTAGGCAATTCATCCAGGATTTAGCAACATGGAGTCCAGGAGTTATCACATGTTCTCATGAAATACATACAATTTAGGTGATATATCCAATTCATATTCAGGCATTATGAATTAAAATACTTCTTGCATGGCGGTTGGTTACGAACTATTATGAGGCACAAATATTATTATTGCCCATGGTTAACAGCCATGTTTATATATTTGCCTTACCCCAAGTGGCTGTACCATCACACAAATTATGAGACCTGTAGAGCTCTGGCTGGTTCTCATGTGCTCATGAATTAAAAGAAACTATTTGGTTGTCCATGTGCTCATGTAAAAAAATAAATTTACTGACTAATGTGCTCCATCTACTTGACTATACACATTCCACTAAATTCTCTATTAGTGCTGGCACATGTAAACTAGTTTTTAATCTTACCAGTGGGCCATATACTTTATGTCCTTACCACTGTACTAAGAATTCTGAAGTTCCTTAAGTCACTCTAATTCATTGTAGATTCAGTTTCATGCTTAAGAAATAAAATGTATAACATGTGTCTAATGTTTTATACATTAACTAAGTTGCTTAGCTGGGAGAAAATAAACACTGTATTCTTCTCCTCTTGTACAGTTTATCTTGTGACTATAACTGAGTATAATATTATTTAGTTTGTACTATTCTTTAAGAACTCACCATTCCAAATCATTGTAGATTGAGTTGCTTAAGAATTAAATGTACAACTTGGATTAATGTTTTTTATACATTAAGTCAGGTGTTTACTAATGGGAGAAAATAACATTCAATATGGGTATTCTTAATTAATAGTTTATCTATAAACTATAACAATTAAATTAACTTCTTCGTTCACCACACGTGTTCAACCGAGTCTACTTACCAACTCTCTTCTGGGAAAATAGGCTCACAACTAACTACAATTTAACTGAATTAAATGTGGTGTTTACCTTATTTATCAGAATGACCTCAACATGTCGACACGTTTCATGATCTGAATGAGATGCAATTTCTCACAGCGATTTCGTAGGCTGAGGATGTTCTTTTCTAATGAATTTTGAAACTCTCTCACTCCTTCCGCTGCTTCAGTTCTTATGTCTCATGCTGGCTGATGTACAAACAGGCCATGTCGCTCTGCGCGCTGCTATTTATACGGTCCTTTCCGAGTTAATGTTTTTCATTCCCAACGGGTATATTAAATCTTGGATCGTACCATTATGGAACAAATAAATCCGTTGCGGTGAACGCCGATTTTTGTCGTCCTGGAAATATTTAATCGTGATGTTACGTTTGTGAAAATCTAATATATCACAACATTCTCTCTCGATAGTACTGTAATTTCTGTCTGCTGCATTCAATTTCCTGCTAGCATAGGCTACAGGGAATAGCTCTGATGGTACATCTCCCTTTCTCTGCAACAGCGTTGCCCCAATTCCTATGTTACTGGCATCGGTGCGCAGCACGAATGGTTGGTCGAGGTCTGGTAGATGTAAGACTGGATGAGCAGTTAATGCCTGCTTTAATGCTGTGAAAGCTCTCTCACAGTCAGCTGACCAAGTGACTTTCTCTGGTTTCCCCTTTTTGGTAAGATCCGTTAAAGGTGCTGACAGAGTATTGAAGTCCTTGATGTATTTTTGATAGAATCCACATAAGGATACAAATGATCTTACATCCTTCTTTGTTTTTGGACGAGGTGCTCTCTGGAGTTTGTCCACATTTCCCTCTTGTGGAGTTATCAGTCCATGAGATATCTTATGACCTAGAAAGTCCAATTCTTGGAATCCTATCTGACACTTCTTTGGTCTAGCCGTCAATCCAGTTTCTCTGAGGCGCCTGAACAAAAGATGCAGGGTTTCTACATGCTCTTCAAATGTTTCAGTTGCGATCAGGATGTCATCCATGAAGTGACTGATGTCTGGATGCTGTAGTGGGTCAAGTAATTTTCTCATCATACGTGTAAAGACGCTGGGAGCATTACTTAATCCGAATGGAAGAACGTTGAACTCATAGTGTCCTCCAGGCGTGCTGAAAGCTAACCATGGTCTAACTTCCGGTTTTACAGGAATCTGGTAATATCCCTTACTGAGATCAATCCTAGTAAAGTACTTAGCTCGGTTGAGTGCTGTGAAGAGTTTATTCTGATCAGGCAGAGGTTCTGCTTGGAATTCAGTTATAGCATTGAGCTGTCGATAATCGATGCACAATCTATGTTCTCCACTTGGCTTTCTCAATAATACGACGCTAGCACTGTAAGGTGATTCAGATGGTGAGATTATTCCTGCGGTGAGCAGCTGTTGTATTTCTTCCTCTAAAGTCTTTTGCTTTGCATAAGGAACTGGGTAAGTCTTGACTCGCACAGGCACTGTGTCATTCAACTTCATGTCAAATTCCTCCAAATCAGTTCTTCCTGGCTTATCAGTAAGTACTTCTGCATATTTTGCCATAAGTTCCCTAATCTGCTTTTGCTGATCTTTTGTTAAGTTGGGATTGATTTCCACATCCTTAAAGGTCTCTTTGGCTTGCAGTTGGCACTCGACTCCCATTGTTGATCCTTCTTCGACTTCAGTAGCCACACTCATGGCCATCAGATGTGCAGGTTCGGTGGTTGAGGGTCTTTCATGATATTTCTTCAAGAGGTTTATGTGAAATACTTTCATCTTGCCTTTGACTGAAATTCTGTAGTTGGTACGTGAGATCTTCTCCGTCACTACATAAGGTCCTCTCCATCCTATTTGCAGCTTATTCTGACTGGTTGGAAGCAGCAACATCACCTTCTCTCCTACCTCTAACTCTCTATCCTTTGCCTTGCGGTTGAAGTTACGAGCAATTCTTCGTCTGGCTTGACGTAGATTGACATTCGCTTGTTTCCAACTGTGTTGTAAACGATTTTTCAACTCGGCAACATATGTAGATGCAGTCACGACTGTATCATCTGTAGTATTATCAGTCCATGTTCGCAGTAACGCCTCAAGTGGTCCCTTGATTGGTCGTCCAAACAACAGTGTGGCTGGAGCAAAACCTGTTGAGTGATGGGGTACTTCCCTGTAAGCGAATAAAGCTGCGGGTAAATACAAGTCCCAATCCTCTGTCTTCTCCTGAGCAATTTTGCGCAGGATACTAATCAATGTCCCGTTCCACCTTTCCACAAGTCCATTTGACTGAGGGTGATATGGTGAACTGAAGATATGGCGTGCATGAAAAAGTCTGAAGGTCTCTTCCATGAGCTTACCACGAAACTGTGAACCGTTGTCCGTCAAGATCCTTTGTGGGAATCCTAGACGTGTGAATATTCCTAATAATGCATCAGCGACGTGTTTGGAGTCACAGCTGGGCATAGGAACTGCTTCGGCCCACATGGTTGTTGTGTCCACAAGCGTTAATATGAATCGGTTTCGCCTCTTCGTTGCTGAGAGAGGTCCGATTATGTCTACTGCCACTTTCTCAAATGGAATTCCAGTGATTGGCGATTCACCCAACATTGCCGGTGGTGTCCGGTGTTTTGGTGATACTTTATGACACTGTGGGCATGATTTTACAAACCGTTGTATGTCTGAATTCATCCCTGGCCAAAAGTAGTGAGTGGTAATCCGCTGTGTAGTAGCGTTGATACCCATGTGCCCACTGAATGGTAGACTGTGACCCATCTCTAAGATCTGAGTCCTGTATTGAGTTGGTACAACAAGTTGATTAAACTCTTGTCCAGCTCGTCCTGCTTTTCTGTAAAGAAGTGCTGACTTCATGAACAGATCACCTTTACGTAGAGGTAAATGTGATTTTGGCAGTTTTCTGAAGCAGGGTTCCAAGGTGCTGTCGGCTTCTTGTGCCCTCTTCAGTTCCTCCGTTCGAGGGATTGGCGTAGTTGTTTCTGGAGTTTTTGTTGCCTGTGATCGAGTGGTCATGGTCGCCATCGCCACAGGTTGAACAGGTTCTCCTAGAACGATAAATCTACGGCCGAGGATTACAGGATATATCGGATCGTCCAAGATTGCTGCCTTGATCGTCCCAGTGACATACCGCGAGGCTATGTTCACTTTTGCCACTGGAAGAGACATATTTGTTGAACTCTTCAGTGGTCCCTGCAATTCCACTATTTCCTCTGTCACCTGTTCAGGGTGAACTAAGGATGATGAAACAACACAGTCATATGATAATCCAGTATCATATAAACAGGTCGTTTGGAATCCATTTAGTAAGATGGATTCCACAACCGGAATACGAGATGATGTGTCTTGATGAGGTGTCTGTTTGGACGTTTCACCAGTGCTCACTTTTCTCTCTTTTCGGTTGGCCAAACATGCCGCTGTGTGTGGAGGTGGCTTCTTTCTGCAACTCTGAAATGTGTGACCTCTAATCTTGCAATGGGTACAGAATGGTTTGTCCTCCCTCGGCGCTGTTTGGACTGAATTTTGAGTGTTTTTCGGGGATTTCCCCTTTTTCCCGGTGGCTACAGTGTTTTCACCCTCTTTTGACTGTGGTTTTGTTTTGAGAGGGGGTGTTGTTCGAACGTCCCTTTCCTCCCATCTCCTTTTGAGATTTCTCAAATCTCTCTGCCAGGATGATTATAGTTTCCAGGCGGTCAGCCCCGTTTTGGGTTAGGAATGCCTTCATTTCGTTCTGCATTTTCCCCTTGATCTGATCAATGATAATCATTTCACGGAGTCCTTCATAATTTTCCTCAAATCCTCCCAAGCAAGTCCATCTTTGTATGTATGACTTCAGTCTTTCCACTAGTTGTGCGTAGCTCTCACCCGGTTCCTTCCTTGCGGCTTTGAACCTGAGTTTATAAGATTCGGCGTCCACTTCGAATCGGCTCAAGAGGGCCGTCTTGAGTGTTGTGTAGTTCTGTTGTTCCTCTCTAGTGAGTCTTGAGAACACTTCATACGCCGTGGATCTTAAGGCCTGCGCCAACTTCGTCGCCCATCTACTTTCTTCAAGCCCACAGCTGACAGCCATTGCCTCGAAGCGTGATAAAAATCCTTCGATGTGGTCAGTCTGTTCATTAAAGGGTTCCAGAGGAAATGACATAGCTCCTGAATTAAGTTGAGAGACGTGAGGTGGTTCTGTCACTGGCGATCCTGATGAGGTTGTGGGTGTAGGACCACTCCCTTTCTCTATTCTCCGGATCTCCACTTCAATCTCCATTCTCCTCAACTCCAGTTGGTGTTGACGCTCTCTCTCCTTATCTTCCATTTCAGCCTGTAGTCGTTTCTCTTTCTCCTCCAATTCTGCTTGAAATCGTTTCTCTTTCTCCTCCAATTCTGCTTGAAGCTGTTTTTCTTTGAGAGTCAATTCAGCCTGCAGTCTTTCTCTTTTGTCGAATGCATCCGAAACATAGTTAGCTAGCTCAAGGCCATCTAACCCGCACTCCCTATCTGTTTCTGTTATTTTGGCTCTAAACTTTGCAGTTTCCGCCATGTCTATAATTTATTGCTTTGCTCTGCCTATCAATATAATTGCAGTTAGTCTGATCCGCGTAAGTTTGTCAGTCCCTGATCTGCAAAGATACAACAGAGCATGTGCAATATTAAAAACACCCTATGTTATGTCTGTCTGTCAATGCTGGAACAGCCAAAGGCAGCAGGCACTGAAGTAACCACAATTAATTCCTAGTAAAGAAAAGAATCTGAAATTAGACAGAGTTTTCCCAACGGATAAGATTTTCCGGTGGTTGATGAAAGGCTGTTAAGTTCAGACTCCACAGTAATAGAACACCTTCTCTGAAAGAGAAGTAGTGTTGGTAGAGTAGATACACACTATATATTTCACCTGGAGCAACTCTCTCTGAAGTATAAGCCTATTTGAACATGGCCCCCTTCTCCAGGAGTAAAATCAGTCACCTACTCTTATTTATCTATAAATGTCATTCATATCATGTGGCTGTCAATCAATACCCCACATGGTATCTGTTAAACATTCTAGAAAATAACTGTGTTAATAATCTAAAGATAACCGTGTTCATGTATTTTTATATAATTGTTTAAAGGTTAACATATGGGAACCATCCAGGACGTAGACCGCAATATGTCATATATTTTTGAAGGGAGTGGGAGATCACTGTAGTGCATGCCCCATCTCTAACAAAAGATGTAGAGCCCCATCCTCTTCTATCTTCAATAACCCCAGAATATGAACCTTGAGTTATCTGCAGGCCTCGTTCTATTAAGTATTGTCTAGGAGATATAGATTATGGCCCTGGTAAGAATGGTAATTACTAACTGGGAATCTGCCCCTTCTCCAATGATTCTGATAGCTCTGGAGCCCCCTTTTAGTTGATCAAATCTGAGGAAAGTCTGGAGAATTTTCTCAGCCTGATTTAGATGAAGAAAACATGGATGTTGAGCAGTTGATAGATGTAGAGTCTTTTTATTTCCCCATTCAGTAAGTCATTATGAGTTAATTTATCTTTAAACCATCAAACACAAACAATCACATTAGATTTTGACAACATGATGTACAAAGAAATTGTTGGTACAGATAGGTTTGGACTTGACAAATTAACAGAAGGTCAATTCATGTTAATCATTTATTGACTGGCCTGAGCCTTCTGGTCAGTACATACATCTCTATTGTGATTTACACAAAGTAATAGAACAATTGCACATTGGACCATTGTCCCAGACAATCAATAACAAGCATCAATATATGAGATGTCAACAAGTGTGAAAACATAGTAAACATTTTGATGTTGTACATATTAAGTATGATAGTGTTGTCTCAACCATAAACATATCAGTGTTCCTGTAATTGGGTATGGTTTCTACCTATGAGAAAAGTAACCTGGTGACTGGAGGATTAGGTAAGCCAGTGTCCATTGACTGATGGATCCACTTCAGGTCTGCCCGTATAGCTCCTCTGAAGGCCTCCCCATGCTCTGCTCATAGCGAAGTCATCCTCCCTCTCACTTGTGGTTCATCTCTTTCTCTCGGCTTCCCTCCCTCAGGTCTGATTTAGGTGGTTAATTTGCTGATGTGTTGGGTGGTTGTTGGTATGTAGCCACCAAGATCACTGATGAATATTCGCATAAATATATACATTCCTACCAATACAATAATAAGAAGTAGGTTGGAAGAAATCTAAATTCCTGAAGTAGGAACTAGTTCCCCTCCCCTCCTTTTCTCTCTGAGCTAGTGTTGGGTTAAGTTGGGGTGGTCAGAGATTATCACACGGTGTACGCCTTGTATCAACTTGTTCCTGCTGTATGTAAGTTCTCATTTGACCGGGGTCAGTGAATGTGTACAGTAAGACATTGACAAGAGTGAGAATATGTCAAGATGCATGTAAATAAATGACATACATTTAGAACATTTCTTCCACTAAATGGTGTTTACAATGTGTATAAATAATTCTCTGTGTTTTCCCAATTAACTACTTCTTCTTCTTGTGTCTAATAACTCTCTTCCATTACCTGTTGTTGTTGTGATGTTGAGTGTTGGGTTGTGTGGTGATGAGTGGTGTGGAGTGGTGTTGTGTTTTAAGTTATGTTGAGTAATGAGTTAAGCTCACTTCGCGTGATGGTTTTTCCACGAAGCACAACTTTCTCATGTAATGCAATTCATGTGTGCCCTTATCTAATTACATTTGACATAAATATAAATATTTATTTCGCCAAACCCTATTAATTCTATAGATAAAGGAGAAAGGAAAGATTGATTTCACTTTCAGCTTTTTAGATTGTAAATAGGCATAGATAAGTCTGTTTTAGAACAAGGCACTTGTTCTAGTACACGAACTGTCTTTTCAGCTGTAGATAGTGATGCATCTTTAACAATGTTTCTGGTGAAATGCACAAGATTGCTTTAGAATCATCACTTCTCACAGTTGTTTAGAATAGAATATAGTAGTAGAATGCACTTCTTAAAGTTAATAATTATCTCTAAGAATATCAGAGATTGTAGTTTCATCGAAGAGAATATTCTGCCCGGGAATGGCTTTGCGTCGTTAGAATCTACAGTCGAGCATTTTTACATTTCAGAGGTTTTAATTAATAATCATACATTTCAATTGACATCACAAACATGGGTTTACATTACTTGATACTTGATACATCGGGTTCTTAGTCTAATCAAGGGCTAACAAACGTACCTCGGATCCAGACTTTTGCCTTGCCCATTGAATTTTTGGTCACACACTCTTCTCACATCCGTCCATGGAGCGAGTTCAGACAAAAGTGCGGGCTTATTAACATTTCTGATGAAATAGTAATATATGTTAATTATGCACTGGCGCGAAGGCGGTCATGTGGTTTTCCTATCCAATGGTTTTCTGAGCTTGGTCTGATGAAATCTTTCCAAGAATCCACGTCATTTGTCACTTGTTCAGTTCCAGTTTTGATGTTAAGTTTTAAGTCCCAATCTCCAATTGCGTGTGTGAAGTCAATTTCTTTCAATGTTGTTTCCTCTTTTTGCGGCATGTGTTGATAAAATGAATAATGTTGGCTGCGTTATGCCACAACCGTGTTAGACCCGTATTTGTATTTGATCGGTCGACACCCGGCGGGTGATCTAGTCAGTGTCCAAGCCGGCATCCTTTACATCTCAAGACAGTGTTTCTCAACCGGTGGGGAATTCCCCCCCCCCCCTTCCCCGGCCAAGGGGTTAACGACGTTGTTCGTAATCCCATATATCCACGTGGGGAAAACAACTTTGCGAGATTCGGTAGCGGATTGCCCCGCGCTAGTAACTTAAGGGGGTAATTGAGCCAGTCGTTCAGAAAGCAATGGTAGACTACTGAACGTAAAACTTGCCTAGTACATCAACAGCAGCTGAAATGTGTTGGTGTCGACTGCAACGTCCTTTAAGGGATATGCAACATAAAAAGGGGAGGGGGAGTTAAGATTATTTCAAGATCGCGTTAATATAAGAACCGATTGCTTGATATTGTTTTTCCCTCCTTACTTTACAGTTCTTTAATTCTCGCCCCTATGAAATCCGTTTTATAACGTAAGTAGACCCGCAAATCACGTTTTATGTAGACGTCTTGACTTGTTCTAGTATGTGTTATTACATTTAGCTTCTATTTTTAGGTATACTATGTAGAGGTGGGGTGATTTATATTGAGGAAATACGAAAAGTGGGGGTGGCGGCGATGACGTTCTGAACATATGGTGAAGGAGTGCATGGGCTAAAAAAGGTTGAGAACCACTGGTCCTAAGACAATTCCTAGTACCCAAGAGTGACATGGAAGGCACGGTCAACATTTAAAATCCACTGTTAGTGTGGGTGGCAGTGTGTCAGGGTGAATGGATTTAAATGTCAGTGTGTGGCATTGTGTCAGGGTGAATGGATTTATATGTCAGTGTGCGGCATTGTGTCAGGGTGAATGGATTTATATGTCAGTGTGTGCAGCAGTGTGTCAGGGTGAATGGATTTATATGTCAGTGTGCGGCATTGTGTCAGGGTGAATGGATTTATATGTCAGTGTGCGGCATTGTGTCAGGGTGAATGGATTTATATGTCAGTGTGTGGCATTGTGTCAGGGTGAATGGATTTATATGTCAGTGTGCGGCATTGTGTCAGGGTGAATGGATTTATATGTCAGTGTGCGGCATTGTGTCAGGGTGAATGGATTTATATGTCAGTGTGCGGCATTGTGTCAGGGTGAATGGATTTATATGTCAGTGTGTGCGGCAGTGTGTCAGGGTGAATGGATTTATATGTCAGTGTGTGCGGCAGTGTGTCAGGGTGAATAGATTTATATGTCAGTGTGCAGCATTGTGTCAGGGTGAATGGATTTATATGTCAGTGTGTGACATTGTGTCAGGGTGAATGGATTTATATGTCTGTGTGTGTGACATTGTGTCAGGGTGAATGGATTTATATGTCAGTGTGTGGCATTGTGTCAGGGTGAATGGATTTATATGTCGGTGTGTGCAGCAGTGTGTCAGGGTGAATGGATTTATATGTCAGTGTGTGCAGCAGTGTGTCAGGGTGAATGGATTTATATGTCAGTGTGCGGCATTGTGTCAGGGTGAATGGATTTATATGTCAGTGTGTGCAGCAGTGTGTCAGGGTGAATGGATTTATATGTCAGTGTGCGGCATTGTGTCAGGGTGAATGGATTTATATGTCAGTGTGCGGCATTGTGTCAGGGTGAATGGATTTATATGTCAGTGTGTGGCATTGTGTCAGGGTGAATGGATTTATATGTCAGTGTGCGGCATTGTGTCAGGGTGAATGGATTTATATGTCAGTGTGTGGCATTGTGTCAGGGTGAATGGATTTATATGTCAGTGTGCGGCATTGTGTCAGGGTGAATGGATTTATATGTCAGTGTGTGACATTGTGAATCTGGACTCATTTATATGTCAGTGTGTGGCATTGTGAATCTGGACTCATTTATATGTCAGAGTGTGGCATTGTGAATCTGGACTCATTTATATGTCAGAGTGTGGCATTGTGAATCTGGACTCAGTTATATGTCAGAGTGTGGCATTGTGAATCTGGACTCATTTATATGTCAGAGTGTGGCATTGTGAATCTGGACTAATTTATATGTCAGAGTGTGGCATTGTGAATCTGGACTCATTTATATGTCAGAGTGTGGAATTGTCAGTGTATATAAATGTATGTGTTTTGTTTGTTTGTTTGTTTGTTTGTTTGTTTGTTTGTTTGTTTGTTTGTTTGTGCTTGACGCTGTGTAATCTAAGCTGGTGTATGTGTGAATGAATCTGGCACTGTGCAAATTTGGCACAGTAAATAGGAGCTGGTTTATGTTTCAATGCTCGTGCCAGTGTGTGGTAATATGAGAACTTAGTTATCTCTGTGTGTGTGTGTGTGTGTGTGTGTGTGTGTGTGTGAGAGAGAGAGAGAGAGAGAGAGAGAGAGAGAGAGAGAGAGAGAGAGAGAGAGATACTGTGCAAACCTGTGTGTGTGACATTATGTAAATCTGGACTGCTTTATGTAGTAGTGTGTGTGGCATTGTGTAAATCTGAACTAGTCTATGTATTACTGTGTGTGGCATTGTGTAAATCTGAACTAGTTTATGTATTAGTGTGTGTGTGTGTGTGTGTGTGTGTGTGTGTGTGTGTGCTGCACTGGGTAAATATGGACTGGTTTTTGTATTAGTGTGTGTTTGTGTGTGTGTGTGTGTGTGTGTGTTTTGCACTGGGTAAATCTGGACTGGTTTTTGTATTAGTGTGTGTGTGTGTGTATGTGTGTGTGTATGTGTGTGTGTGTGTGCTGCACTTGGTAAATATGGACTGGTTTTTGTATTAGTGTGTGTGTGTGTGTGTGTGTGTGTGTGTGTGTGTGTTTTGCACTGGGTAAATCTGGACTGGTTTTTGTATTAGTGTGTGTGTGTGTGTGTGTGTGTGTGTGTGTTTGTGTGTGTGTGTGTGCTGCACTTGGTAAATATGGACTGGTTTTTGTATTAGTGTGTGTGTGTGTATGTGTGTGTGTGTGTGCTGCACTTGGTAAATATGGACTGGTTTTTGTATTAGTGTGTGTGTGTGTGTGTGTATGTGTGTGTGTTTTGCACTGGGTAAATCTGGACTGGTTTTTGTATTAGTGTGTGTGTGTGTGTGTGTGTGTGTTTGTGTGTGTGTGTGCTGCACTTGGTAAATATGGACTGGTTTTTGTATTAGTGTGTGTTTGGCACTCTAGACTGGTTTACACAGTGTCACCACCACCACGACCATCACTATCACCACCACCACCACCACCACCACCACAACAACAACAACAACAACACCACCAACAACAACAACAACAACTATCACTACTATTTCTACCACTGTCACCACTACTACTACCTCGACGACAAAATGATTGACAGCGACGACGACGACTACTACGGTGTTTATTTACCATTGCGGATTGTGGACGTGGATTATACACAGCGAGAACTGGTCATCTTACTTCTTCTTCTTGTTGTGGCATATTCAAATTCTGTCTTTTTTATTTTTGTGAATTTTAGCATAAACATTACCCCTTTCATGTTGTTATTCTTCTTCTTCTTTGGTTCCGATCCCGTATCTCCAGATGCGCTGGCCCAGCCACAATCCAGCCCGCTCGGCCAAGGCTCCGCCCTATTTGTCAACTCCCCTCCCGCGCCACAACACCTGATCAGTACCATCTGCCAGATCGGTGTCAACAATACTTCAACATTGACCCACTTCACACATTCCACGTTTTTCTTTTCTTCTTCAGAGTTTTCGTCATTTCTCACAAACTCATTCTCTCACGCCTCTACCTCCAATATTGCTCACGAACCCACAACAAGCAATTCCACATGACCAAACCATCATTCATCTCATATTGTCTCCGGCAAGAACGAAACAATAGAAGAACTCTTCAATACAAAGTTTGAACGCGGGGAACACTCACATATTCGAGTCATTTAACATTCTGAGTGTATGTATGTTGGGCGCGTTAGAGTTAAAGTGGTTGATAGTAAGCTACGCTTATAATGTCATGAGGGAAGGTTCGAGGCCTGTGCTCGTCGTCTCGCTAAGTAAGGGAAAGACTGGCCACATATTGTTCTGTACATACAGGTCTACAAAATGTGATGGCCTGTTACATCGCAGGCCCAGGTTCCCGCTTCAGGAGTAGGGTGTATGTATGCGTGTAGCGATAACCTACAGTCAGTTTGGGTTACCCAAAGACAGAGGTACCACAGATGCATTTGGAACATTGAGGTTTCTTGCTGACTGAATGACTGAACAAAATTTAATTCTCTTTATCTGTTGAACTGACTATGAAAAAGTACTTGTCGCCATGCCATGGAACAACCCGTTCAGTATATTGGAACAATCTAGATCAGAACAGTTATTTGCATATCCTTTACAGAATGTGGAGTCAACACAGGCGGTTTTTTTTTTTTGGAGGGGGGGGGGGGGGGGGCTGTTTGTGATTTCTTGATAAGTTTACTTTCAGTAGTTTGTCATTGTTTTCTGAACCACCGGCACTCATACCTTTGTATAGAAACTAACGGTCTGATTCCAAATCGTACTCAGCTGTGTTTCGAACGTGGTAAGAAGGATTACGAATTGCATTCGTAAACCTTTCGACACCGAGCCGATGGATCATAAAAACCAAAGATTATTACCAATATTTTAGTTTAAAGGTCAAATATCAGAAATGGAATAAAGACAAAGGAGAAAATGATTGCAAATAAGTCACGCACCGAGCGTGCGAGACGTAAGATGGTGCATGGTGGTGGAAATGACCATGTGTTCACATGCATCCACTGTGGACGAACATTTACAGCGCGATTTGGCCTTACCAGTCACATTCGCTACCGCCATGGGTTGTAGTTATTATGCCTTTTTGAAGCACAATGTAACAAACTATCGTCTGTCATGATGCCAATATAATAACGTATAAGGAAAACGGATGGCGAATGTAAAGGAAGGATTTAACACAATCAGAAAAGGTGTATGAAGGCAAGAGTGTTTATTATCACAACGACTATTCAGTGCTTATTCTTAGAAGATCAATGATAAAGCTATTAGAAAACAACACGCACGGATTAGAGCAAATCGTGAACACCATAAAGTGTACAGATGACCAAAACCACCATAGAAGAAACATAAAACTCATCAGCGAAAACCTTCACACCAAAAAACAGTGACACTTAAATATTATTTAGCATGAAAATAATGGCAGTGAAAAAGCTGTGGTGACGGCTTCGTGGCTTAGAGGTTATGACTTTTCTCCGTAATCTCGTATACTCTCGTAGGTAACGTGATGACGGTGAGAAACAGCAGTGGTTCGAATCGCATCGGTAACTTACGGGGTATGTGAGCCGGCCGCTCAGAAAGCAATGGCAAACTACTGAGCGTAATCTTGCCAAGAAATCAACATACAGCTGAAAGATGCTGGTGTTGACAGCGATGTCCTGTAAAGGATATGCAAAAAAAAAACACACAAAAAAAAAACAAATCCAGATGATGAATATTAGCTTCAAGGGAAAGAACACTGGATAATGCAGACGTGTCCGGGTCTGGACTAAATCATTAGAGCAGATATTCTTGTGAAGATGAAAGATTGCCGTAGCCTGGAACATAATTGCTGGAGAAACAATCATCTATTATCAAGCAATATCAATGTTGAGTCGAGGAAACCGATAATAATTACGCCTTTATAGATGAAATAATATTTTGATTGGAAACACTGGCTTAAACGACATAAGAGTCGGCTGTACACGTGGAAAACCCCCTGATAATAAAACGTTCAATCATATCGACTAGATAGATATTAAGGAATGAAAGATTTAGAAATGTATTGATAAATGTAATACTGTACTAAAATGGAACCAGAAGAAGAGGCCGACCATGTAAACCATGGACAGAAGGAATAATAAAGTCCATGGAATTCTCGATATATAAAACCCATTAACGGGCACTCTGTTTATGCTTCACCTCGGCACCGCAAGGTATAAATAAGAGGCGCAAGATGAGATGAGACTGATAAATGTGACGACAGTGTCAGGGGTTAACTGTGACAGTGATCACGTACCACTGTGTGAACACATAAATGTAAGATTAAAAAGGAAAGAAAAAGAACAGATTAGAAACATTAGGCTTGACAAAGCTATTCTAAGATCCGATAAAGAAATTCAAGAATGATATAAAGTAATTGTAAGAAAAGAAGAAAAATGGAGGAGCGGCTGGCCGAGTGGCTACAACGCCGGACTCTCCTTCGGAAGACCCGGGTTCGATCCCTCGGTAAGGTGTGGGATTTTTTTCCGTCGGGGGCAAACAGAAAATCCTAACCTGCACAGTTCGCGGCGACTGTACTAGCCAGGTGGCCTTAATTCGTCAAGCTCAAGCTCAAGACCCCCCTACCCTACAGTGGAAGTTAACTATAGGCAGTAGATGACAGATGATAAACAAAGAGATGGATTAGAATAAGAGAGCTAAATGATGGAGACCGGGCAGAGTTGATATAAAACGGCAACTCAGAAGGCCTGTCTATACTAAACGAAGAAGTCATTGATACAGTCAAACACATGAAACCCGGTCAACAAACTCCCGCAGAAGTCGGGTGTGTCGGCCTAAAGGCGCAAGAACGCAGCTCTGCTGTAAACTGACACAAAGCAATCCCGTCCGAAAAAACTCTCCGGATGAATGCAGAAGAAGAAGAAACACATGAAGAATTAAATAATAACCCACGTGAAATCACCGTAGAAGATTTCGAAATACTGCGAGAATTTTGCAATGGAAATATTAACTAAATTGTTAAATAATATATACAACAGTGGATAAATACCGAGCGATATCCTAATATTAGTATTGATAGCTTTACTGAGGAGACTAGAAGCAATCGCGTGCAAAGCATTTTGAACAGTCAGCTTCGTAAAGCATGTCATCAAGCTTCTACCCAGGCTCTAATAACAAGAAGGAACATACAGATGGAAAGTAGTGAAGAGTCTGAATTTTATGAATTTGTGAGGTGTGGGGGGGGGGGGGGGGGGGGCAAACAATGCAATAAACATATTCCGAACACCATGGAAGAGATCAACTGAAACATAGAAAAATCAGTGCTTTGGCTTTATAGATTGCAACAAAGCATTTGATAAAGTAAAAATGATGAAATGATAAACATTTCGAAAGCTGTTAAAATTGAAGAGACACATCTAATTAAAACTTGTCTCGATAACCGCAGCAGTAAATGCGTCATTTGAATGTGTTACACAAGAGTATTGTCCACGTTTGACATGTATAGAACAGTGAGTGGCACCTTGCAGTCTTGGCAGACCAAAGTATGTGAGTTGGAATGTGGCCACTATTCCATCACAATGCCTGGGCAGAGCTTCAGAGATCATGTGATGCCCAAACGACATGATCTCTCTCTCGGCCTAGTCTTGTGTATTCCAGAGGAATGGGTAACCAATACGTCTGGCACAAGGTAGGCTGCAGACGCTGGCGGCTCAGCGTCAATCCACCGAGACCTCACCACCACGAGCCGGTGGCGAGTTATGGCCAGAATCTGACACCCAAGGGACCCGGCTTAGAGGCGTTCAGCCATGTCCCACAGGTGAGGGCCTCGTACAGTATGGGTTATAAATATCGCGTCAACACCCTGTCTCTCACTACAACTAACAGTATTTAGTGGTGTTACTCAGGAAATGAAAAGTATCTCATGCAATAGTCACTATCATTGAATGTAAGAAAGAGTGCTGAAATGCTATACAGAATCTGTCTTGCCGTATGGCAGTCATTCTTAGAGTGTTATGAACAAATTAGGAAGAACTTAGAAGCAACAGAGATATGGTTCCTGAAATGAATGTTGTGAATTCCTTGGACAGCCAGATTAACTAACAATGTTTGCCTGAGAGAAGTTACTGAAACTAGAACAATAAGAAAGAGACAAACAGCTTTCTTTGGTCATGTAATGAGAAGAGAGGCATTGGAGAGCATCGTGACATATTAAAGGTGAAGGGGAAGAAGGGCAGACCAAAAAAAATCATGCTGGATGAACCAAGACGGTGAAATGGTGGAATATCATCAGCAGAGTTGATCCAGAACACCAAAGACCGAAATCTGTGAAGAGACATGAACGCCTACGCCAGCTGGCAGGGCACTATATGATGATGAATCCATATGGTTGCAATTAAAAGTGATATCAGTTCATGATCATCACGATAATCATCAACATCATCAAATGTCATGCGATCATATTCCACCACACCCATCTGTCATCTGTTAACTTGGTATGTCCGACCACTGGTCGTCTTCTTCCCTACCACTCTGTCAGTCCACCCCGCATCTTCTTCCTCTGGCGGTTAGATTGTCTAAACGCTCTTGTTTCTAACCGATGTCTCGTTACCAGCTCGGGTTTCTGCCCTGTATCAGAGTGCCAGCCAGGGAGTTAGTTTGCTGGTAGAAATGGAGGGACTTGCAATGTTATTTATTTCCACCGTCTGTGTGACATCCGGCTTGTTCATGGGCGCCCGTCAATCAATCTGATCGCGGGAATTCGGGTGACCACTAACAGTAGTCGTACTGCTTACTCGAACCTATTCTCTCTCTCTCTCTCTCTCTCTCTCTCTCTCTCTCTCTCTCTCTCTCTCTCTCTCTCTCTTTCATTCTCTCCTCTACCTCCCTTTCTCTCACAGATTTCTCTCACTCACTGTTTCTCTATCTCTCTGTTTCTCTCTCTTCTCTCTCCGTTTTACTCTCTTTGTTTCTCTCTCATCACTCTCTCTCTCTCTCTCTCTGTTTCTCTCTCACTGTGTTTCTCTCTCTTTCTTTCTCTCCTCTGCCTTCCATTCTCTCGCTGTTTCTCTCACCATGTTTCTCTCTCTCTCTCTCTCTCTCTCTCTCTCTCTCTCTCTCTTTCTCTCTCTCTCTCTCTCTGTTCCCATTTTCTCTCTCTAATTCTTTCTTTTTCTGTTAATCTATCTCTGTTTCACACTGTTTCTGTTTTTCTGTTTCTTTCT
>OY992895.1:51642795-51645295 GCA_963921405.1 Cepaea hortensis | reverse complement strand
GAAACACTGGCTGCTATGAGAAATGACTAAGTAACTAGCTCACTAATTAAAGACTGATTGATTAACTAGCTGGCTGACTAAGTCAGGACTAACTTAATATTTCATGTTGAGTAACTAATTGTTGAATTTAGAGGATGGGCTAACTGGCTAGAAGATCTCTGACTGATTGACAGTGTAACTGGCTGACTTATTGCTTGAAGACTGACTGCTCGTCTTATTCCGAGTAAGTGAGGACTAACAGAAGAGTTTATCATGATTGACTAATTGCTAAATTTAGATTGACTAAGTAACTCCTGGCCGGTCTCCCTGGCGTAGGTGTTAAGGACGTTGTTCGTAATCCCGTATACTCTCGTACGAAACACAGCTGAGTGAGAATGGGCAGCGGATCGCGTCGCGTTGTTTACTTACGGAGTTATATGAGCCGGTCGTTCAGAAAGCAATGGCATACTACTGAACATAAAATTTACCAAGACATCAACAGCAGCTGAATAATGCTGGCGTTAACTGCAATGTCCTGTATCACGATATGCGAAAGAAAAAAAAAGTAACTCCTGAGTGATGTAAGGCTGACTGACTGGCTTGCTTTTCCGGTAGCTGCTACTCTTCTAAAGCATGTGGGCACAAATAATAGTTGGCAGTGTTTTAAAAAAACAAGGTAAAGTGGCCTGTCCCATGGGATGAGACATACAGGATATATGGTGCCTGTTCCATATTGTTATAGACCAGTGGTTCTCAACATTTTTTGGCCCGTGCCCCCTTCACCATATTTTCAGAACGGCACCCCCCCCCCCTTTTCGTATTTCCTACCTAAAAATTTGGCCCGTACCCCCCTTCACCCTATTTTCATGACGTCATCCCCCCCCCCCCCGCACACTTCGTGTTTCCTACCTAAAATCCCCCTCCCGCTCCTGCCCCTACACAGTATACGTAATAATGGAAGCACAAACCAAAACAAGTCTAGACGTCCACATAAAACGTGATTTGTCGGTCTACTTACTTTATCAAATGAATTTTAGAAGGGTGAGACGTACAGAACCGTAAAGTATGAAGGGAAAAACATTATCAAGTAATCGGTTCTTGTATTAATGCGATCTTGAAATAATTTTCATTCCCCCCCCCCCCCGGAAACCCTAAAATTCCCCCCTGGGGGGGGGGGGGAATTCCCCACCGGTTGAGAACCGCTGTTATAGACAAACCTCCTAGCCGAAATTACTATCCAGAACATTTCTTTAAATAAACTGAGTCCGATGCATGACCTAATTTCGTCACGACCTTCTCTCTCTCTCTCTCTCTCTCTCTCTCTCTCTCTCTCTCTCTCTCTCTCTCTCTCTCTCTCTCTCTCTCTCTCTCTCTCTGTGTGTGTGTCTCTCTGTTTGTGTGTGTGAGTGTGGTATATATGTGTGTGTGTGTGTGTGTGTGCGTGCGTGCGTGCGTGCGTGCGTGCGTGTGTGTGTGTGTGTGTCACTATCTAGTGCATGCATCATGTTAATTAACGACGCAATATACAATGAAGGTCAGCTTCACTATTTGCGTACAACTGCTGACTATCATGATCTTCACACATACACACGTCGCTTGTTGGAACTTTTCCATCGCTCAAACTAGTTCGCACTTAAACTCACACGTCCTCAACTTACTGGTATCATGTCTCTGGAAAATAGTCTTAAGATGTGGGCCGTTGACTGATTGTGTTGAGCTGAATAGAGTGTGAATCATTAACGAAATATCGATGGTCTAATGTTCGTGTGCTGTTCTTCCTTCGTGTATATACTGTGCGGCGTACATCGAAGCTGCCTTGTGTTAGAATGATGGACTCTATCCTAGATTCAGAACGTTAACTTCGATTGTGAGTTTCACTCGTGCACAACTCGGGAACCAGTCACCAGTGTTCACTGGGTTGTAGCCACTTGACTGGCTTTATGTGTATTGTCACGTATTTTCCTCTCGCTATCCTGTTTCCTTGAAACTGTTGTATAATTCTCCTAGTTCTCTAGGTCTCATCTTTCACTCATAATTAACCCTATTTGGACCCCATTAAAGTCAGCATGTGGAAGTTCTTTTATTTCTAACCCTAGTGGGAGCAAGTCGCCGCTGAACGTGTTGCACGGAGGGCAACGATCAGAAATGGAATAAAGACAAAGGAGAAAATTATTGCAGGAAGTCACACAACGAGCGTGTGAGACGTAAGATGGTGCATGATGGTGGAAATGATCACGTGTTCACATGCACCCACTGTGAACGGACATTTACAGCGCGAATTGGCCTTATCAGTCACATTCGCTATCACCATGGGTAAAAGTTATTATGCCTTTTTAAAGCACAAACTATCGTCTGTCAAGGTGCCAATGATTGATGATTGATGATTACAAACTGATGTGTAGTTCCTTTTCCATATTTTCTTTAACTGATTCAGTGCGAAGTAAAAAGTAGGCTTGGAACAAACGATAATGGGTGGCGAAAAATGGGAAGTATCACAGTTATTAATTAAAGCAAAAAGTAG